>CM037853.1:166616175-166700127 GCA_021234595.1 Delia radicum | reverse complement strand
TTGCACTTTTTTAATTCATTTTGCACTTTTTCCACCCCTTGAATTTTTGGAACGTTGCCATTTTGAAAAAATTATCACTTTTGGAATAAATACCCTTCGACTTTTCTGGGACTAACTATTTTTCATAATTTTGTCAAAAAAGCTAACTACATTTTTCCATATAAAAATATATTTTTTTTATTTATTAAAGTTTTTTCTTATAATTTAAAAAAATTATAGCAGCACTGAACTTTGATGGTATAGTGACTATTTCCAGAATTTAAAAATTATTTGAAAGCTATAGTTGTCTAGTCTATTATTTGCGGTTCAGAAATAACGGGTTTTTTTTCTAAAATGCATTTTTAAATGCAAATACTATGTTTAACTGAACCTAACATTTAAAATAAATTTTTGAAAAGAAACGTTATTTTTGTATTTAAAATCGTAAAGTAGATATTTATAGCTTTCAAATGGTCTTCAAATTATCAATGCTGTTATGATTTTTTTTGTTATAACTAAAAATTTTAAATAACAAGTGGAAGCATTAAAGTCCGATGTGCCGAATTTGGTATAAAAAGATTAAATTCGGCTGTTCCCAATTTTTGGATACCCTCCATCTCGGTGTTTGCATTAGCCAGGGAAAGTGCAAACAATATAAATATCTATATTCTTTATAAAAATAACAAAAATAATGTTGTTTTTATAAGTAAAACAAAATATGACTGATTGATTAATGTATTTGGGATGTTTCAAAAGAAAAAAATGTTTAATTAAAGTTTACTAAAATGAATCTGAAATTGTGCATGTTTATAACAGTGGGTCTTCAAAGGTGAAATGGTTATTCTGATTACCCAAAGAAGAACGTGTCGTGAAAAATAGAAAAATATTTTTAAAGTACCCTTATGATGTTAAAAAAGAACTGTTGTAAAATTCGCCTGTTGTTTTGTATAAAAGAATCGTCCCCTTTCCTATATAATAAAAGTAATAAGGATTATTAAAATATATTTTTGGATCGTTACAAGAGATGCAATGAATACAAACGTATCAGAACAATTTCGAATAATCAGAATTTTAGATAAATTTAAGTGAACAAAAATACGCTTGCGGAGACATACATAATGAAATAATTATTAAATACCCGTTTACATTACAACACATGTGTTTATACTATTACTATACATCACATAAGTAAAACGGAAAGTGTGATGAAACTAAGTTTGTCAAAAATTATTAAAGAAAATCTTTCGAGTGTTTAGGGTGTTTTCGAGACACAAAAAATTAAAGAAACTGGTATTTCAAATTATTGTTTTTCAGCTAAGTTGCTTGTGCAATTCTCGTTTACGACTCCTAGAATAAGAACCCTAAGAAATTTTAGCAAAATTCGATTGGTTTTTACACATCAATACTTTAATTTAGATTGTTTTTGTATGCATCAAATAAAAATTAGGGTTTTTAAGGAAAAAAGAAAAAAGCATGTAATCAAAAGATTTTAAGATGAAGTATGCACCTTATAGGTCTTAAATAAAAAAGTTCTGAAAGTGCATGTCCTTTAAATTTAGTTAGTTTTTAATAAATGTAGTTAGAGTGTAAGAGTTTCCTTGCAAATTTATTAAAGGTTGAGAATGAGAATAAGTAAAAATAGTGTACGAAAAAATTCCCAGGTAGAAATTTGGGATGGTACAAAAAACGAAGAGTTTTCAAAACGTTTGTTTTTGATGGTACTAAAATAAAAGCATTTTCAAAGCGATAATTGCAAATAATACGAAAAAAAAGCATTTAAAAAACATTATTTTGGATTGCTATTCGAACGTTCGGACAAAGTATTTTAGGAATACTTTTTATACAAAACTTACAAATATTTGTGAAATAAAAACACTGTAAAAACATTGGTTCAAAGCGTTTTTCCAACGTTTGTAAAAAGTACTTTAGAAGTTCTTATCTATTTTACTGATTAAAAAATAACACTGTCATAAGGGGTCTATCTATATGCGAATTCGGTTTCTTATGCAATTTTTTTATATGCTTTTCTCTTCATGAACCGAGTTCAATAAATCACTCAATATGGCCAGCCCATAATGTAGCGACTCTATAAAGTGTATAGTCCTTGTATATCTTTTATAAAGCACTATATTTTGAGGACAGATAAAGCAATATTTTAGAGGACTTTTTCAAAACTTAATAAAACGCTAGTTAAACTATTTAAAATTACAATGTTTTGTTACTTTATTTATATTATTTTAATCATATTTTACATGTTTCATTATTTGTGGTATTTATGAACAATTCATAAAGATCTTTATAATTTGTCTTTCGAGCGTTTTGACAATGTTCAAAATTACAACCCTCAAAGCGGTTATCATTTGGGTCGTTTTCATAACGCTTAATAACTGTAAGCCAAAATGTTCTGCAAATACTTATTTAACGATTGAAAAAGCATTTCAAAAATTTTGTTTTGCAATGTTTTGAGAACGTTATAAAATACCATCCTCAGACCGTAAATTTGGGTTATCATTTTGCACATTCTCAAAACGCTTTAAATTTGTAATTTGGTATGTTCTGAAAACGCTTGTACCGTCATGAAAAATGCTTTTAAAACGTTTTAAAGATTGTATTTTTCTACCTGGGAAGTTATGAATTTACATTGTTGAATTCGGGGATTTTGTTCCTGGATATTTTTTTGACCTGATAACGATTAATGTGTCTGGCAACTCCGGTTAATGCAGTCAAATAAATAAAGAATTTTAACTCAACTATTTTGTTCTCCCGTTTTTCTAATTGGTGATTTTTTGATTTGTTGGGGTTAACGAAAAAAGGCAAGCCTGGTAACTGGAAAACAAAAGAATACTTTAAAAATGTGCGTAACAATTTTTCGAGGGTTTCTCACATATGCACTCATAACCAGTGTTGCCAGTTTTACAGAGCATAAAAACGTCAAATTTTCTAGAAAAAATCGTCAAAATCGTCATCATATTTTGAAAAATCGTCAAAATAAAATATATTTGTTAGAAGAGGGACAAAGTTTTAATAAAAAATAAAATACAATAATGTTATTCACATTTCAAATGTTAACGTGTTATCGTTGTAATATAACACGATTTTTGTGTTATTCTACAAACTTAATGTTATATTTTTAATTGTTAAATTTTGACACTTTATTTATATTATTAGGCCTGTTTTTTAAGCACCGGATTTATTTTGTTTCATTTAACGTTGTATATATATCATCTTTCAACATGAAATATATTCGGGCTAGAGATCTGTTTGTTTCGCAAAAAAGTCCATGCCTTGTTTTTAACACAAAAATTTTTTATTTTTATTTAAATCCAACACCAATTAAATTTTATAAAAATGTAAAAAAATGTTCTAAAAATATAAACACAGAAAGTAAATTAAGCTAAACCCATAATGAATTTATAAAAACATAAATACGGCTTGGATTCAGTTTTATTTAATTCTAGGATTTACATTTTTGCAAAATTGTATTTCACTTCATATTAGCAAATAAAGGATAGCTTTCGATAAAAAAAAACAATGTTTTTTTTTAATTTTTTACGAAATAACATAAATTTAATACTAGATCCGCCGATTTTATGAGATTGATAAAAGAATAGGTCTTGCTGACATGTTAAACTATTGTCAACAAATCGTCATTTTGGAAGCAAAAGTCGTCAAATAGTCATTCAGTTTTTTTGGGTATTAAATATCATCAAAATGACGACAAATCGTCAAACCTGGCAACACTGCATGCGATTGATACTAATACATACATACATACCATTAAAAAAACATACATACATACAGGGTGGCTGATGAATTCGGCTACATTAAGGAAATCAGAAACCTTTTTTTTCAATACATACAAATATTTCTTTATTTTTACATTTGAAAAGCCATACATTTTATTAAGTATTTTTAATGGCTTTTAGGAAACAATTTAATTAAAAAAATGACTTCACGCCCGATGACGTCAAATGCAAACGAAATTCCGTGCAAATTACAGAGAAAATTCCAAGCTAAGGGGCAATTGCTTGTTATTTGATTTTTTAAAGGAAAGAAATGAAAATCCTTAAGCAGAACTGTCCGTATTGACTGTAAGTTTGTTTAGGATTAAACGCCATCCTCCAAAGCATTGTAGTGGCGCACAATCAAAATGTTAGTTTCATTACTCCATTCGTTCATTTTCCTTAAATTGACAGACGAATCAATGATACAAAAAAAAAAAAATGGAACCGATTAATAACTCAGAAAAAAAGTTATTACGTTTTTGTTTTGTAGTGGCATTTATCAGCCACCCTGTAGTACAAAACAAGACAAAACAAAAAAACAACAACAATATTTTGTGGGTTTTTTTTTTTTGTTTTTGTACGTGTTGATTATGAACATGGATGGTAACCGATTCTATGTGGTTATTGGCAACGGTAACTACTTTCTTTTATTTCGGTAACGGTATTTTAGGGGTAACGATACGTCAGTTATTTCGGTAACGGCTTTTAGCGTTAACGGTATTTTAATTATTTCGCTAACGGTATTTTAGCGGTAACGTTATTTTAGATATTTCGGTAACTTTATTTTAGGGAAAAAAATTTTCAATTATTTTGGTAACGGCATTTTAAGGGTAAAGTTATATTAGTTATTCAGGTAATGTTAATGCACACCACAATTATTTGCCCCATTATGCCCGAGTTTTAATGACTGGCTAGTTTATGATCATACTTTGGGAAGATATATCTATTTACAGAAGTTTTTTTGTTCAGATCTTGTTAGATTATTTCGGTAACGGTATTTTAAGGTATTGATATTTTAATTATATTGGTAACGGTATTTTACGGATAACGGTATTTCAATTATGTCGGTAATGGTATTTTAGGGATAACGAAAGTCAGTTGGGAGGGGTTTGAATCGGAGACAGTATTTTAGCGTTATTGACAGTTATCCCTGATTGCGTATATTCTTGTGTATAAGCATTGAATGTACGTATGCATGATGAAATAAATAGAATTATTTAAAATTTTTAGAGGTCTTCCGACATTTTCACTCATCACTTTTGAACGCGTTAACCGATTTTGATCATTTTCAGTAGAAAACTGCTCATGATATCAACACACAATTTGGCTGAAAATTAGCAACACCTCTGCTGTATTGGCGGAGTATTTTGTATTTCCACAGACAGACGGACAGACGGACATGGCTATATCGACTTCTCTATTCATGCTGATCAAGAATATATATAGTTTATGGGGTCCCAGAATTTTTTTAAAAGAATTACAAACATTTGACAAAGTGGATATACCCTCCGCACTATGGGATGGAGGGTTTAAAAAATTATTTCACAATCTTCTGTTAGAAATTATTTCGTTAACAAATAACTCCTAAATTAAATAATTCCCAAACAGGTTTTGTTGGGAGTTATTTCACTCCTTTTTGGCATTGGGAGTTATTTCACTTTTGTTGTGACTTGTTTCATTTTTATTTTTAAATGTGATTTTATCGTTGGGAGTTATTTAATTTTTGTTGGGAGTTATTTCATTTCTATTAAAATTACATTTTGGTAAATTTTATGCATTTGTAACGGTTCTTAAAATTGCGGTAAAGTAAATAATAGCAATACAATGAGTTATTTTACCAAAAGGAACGCAGTTCGTGCTAGAATTTTGGTAAGTAAAGATCAGTATTAAAGTGATTAAAAATAATAGCAAATCTTGAATTTAAAATAATGAGTGGCAAAAGAAGAAATAGTAAAGTGTTATACGTCAAAGTCGAAAATCAAATTTATTTAAAAATTTCGGAAGCTAGAGGAAGAAAATATTATCCGTGTTACGAAGAAAATTGCAAGTCGCGAGTGGTTCTGGAAAACGGGCAGTGTCGTAAAGCCACTGATTTTATTGAGTATAATCACAGCGACCAACGGAAGCTGTATGAAGAACTTTAAGCCCTCAACCAAATAAAAGATCAGTGTTTGGATGTTGCAAGTACTTTGGGCGCTGCTAACGCTGTTAGCGGAATCCGGCAGAATTTCCGGAACATGTGCGTAAGGAAAGTTAGTAATCTATCAGGTTTTCCCTGCATTGCATTGTTAACAATGTTTTTCTTGTTTGTAATAAAGCAATCAAGAGGCAACTAAAAACATTGATTTCAACAAAGTCAAACGCGGTCTGCAATATTTGACAGAAAAAGTTTTTGCGGCATATCCAAAGACTCCGACCGATGCTGTCAATATGTTTAAAAAAGAAAATATTTTTAAAAAGTTTGAATATACGTTGCATGAGGGTCGTGACAAAACACCGTTTTTTAAATGCCACTTTTTGGGTGACATAATTATACTTCAGTGTGGAAACAGATCAGTAATTTTGAAGTTTCTTGTGTGTCGCACGCAGAAAAAATTTTATTTCGCGAAGCCGCCTGCCACGTTCTACTGAGGAAAAAACCCCTAAGAGCGGCGAAGGCCGCCACCCAGAAGAACTTGTTTTTCAAATCAGATGTCGAATCCGTTGAAATCTTATCAAGTAATTTGTAAAAACAAGTTTTTCTGTGTGGCGACCTTCGGCCGCTCTTAGGGGTTTTTTTCTCCGTAGAACGCGGCAGGCGGCTTCGCGAAATAAAGTTTTTTCTGCGTCCGATTATACGATTTATAAATTTAGTTTTATTTTGTGATATACTACTAGAGAATATTTAAAAAATTGTATTGATACACTAAATATTATTAATATTTTTATTTTAAAAAGTCTGGACGCTATGCCACATTTGAAAGTGACATAATATCCAAAAAAATAATGTCGTAATGTGCATGAACATTACGACATTTTCCAAATTGTCATAAGGTCCATGGACACTATGACACTTTTCAAGTGACATAACGTCCATGGACATTATGTCATTGGACGTTATGACATGCCACCTCTGGAAAGCGGTGCGTACTATTCGCGTCCTGTGGCGCGGCCTCGTTTCGCGTATTGCGGCGCCACCGTGTTTCGCGTCCTATAGGCGCGACCACGGCCGCGAAAAGCACACGCCGCGCCGCCTCCACCAAAAAAATCGATGCATGCTTTACATTTTTATTTACAATTAATTGAAGGTATCGCATATTTACAAGCACTGTAGAAAATTGTACCTACTATATAATGAAAATGCAGAACATAAAAACTCAGGTGCATTTTACGACACGCATTTTGGCAAAACCCCTTTGGGAAAAACCTCTATGACATTTTTATGATTCTAATAATTAAAAAAAAATAAGTAATAAACAAAAGATTGTTTAATTTTTACGATTGCGGTAGGATAGTAATAAAACGCTCATAAATGTGCGTGTACGCTGAAGTGCTCTTATTTTCCGTTAGCTACCTGTAACGGATAATTTTTTTTTTTTCATAAAAGTCCTTAATGTTTTTTAGGATTCTTGGGAATAATAAAAAATTTGCAGCACACACAAACTGTATCCACACAACGGGTTATCCCAAATTATAGTATCAGTATTTATAAGATCTCCTTGACCCTTTTTATTTCATTCAAGAAGTGTTTGCGATAACGCAAACATCATTTAATACCTACACAAAAATTAGAGTCATACAGCTTAGAAGTTAAAAACAATTTTCAAATATTAATAAAAATGAGCCAGAACATTTTTATGTAAAAACGATCCAGATTTATTTTGTTATGTGTGCGGCCAATATATCACCGGGAAAAAACGGAAGTGCTTCTTAACTTCATTGCAAAAGTCATATCAAGATTGCTATAATATCTATCCGCACAATTTGAACCAGCATTGGACACCGAGTACTAAATGCATTCCATGTCGATTGAATTTATCTATGAAGTCTTCTAACGTAAAGTAAGTATAAATTAATAGATTTGGAATATTTTATAATTACAATATTTCTTAATTAAAATTTGAATTCTTTATATTCCTGATTTCAATTTTTTTTTTTCATTTTACAGACGACACTTGGAAATTTTGAAGCCTATGCTATGGAGAGAAACAGCGAACCACGCATCCGAGTGTTATTTTTGTTTAAGTACAAAAAGCGGTTTTGGAAAACATATGCGATGGTCTTACCCCACGAGGTCTGCTGATGGGTTTACACTTGCAGTTGTACATTCACAAGAAATAGAATATGATCGGGGTGCAAGCTGTAGTCATGTGCTTTCATCTTCACCAGGACACTCAACCTCAAGTATGTCTTACCAATCAGATATGTCAGATCCAGCACTACCATCTACAGCTGAAAATGACGAGTTCATCCCACACAAACATTTCTCGCCGAGACCATGGAATCAAGATCAGCTTAATGATGTAATTAGAGACCTTGGATTGTCGAAAAGATCTTCTGAATTACTTGCGTCCCGGATGAAAGAAACAGGTCTCATAACTAAAGAAACTAAAGTTTCGTATTACCGTACTCGAGAAAAAGACTTACTTCATTGTTTTGCTGAAGAGGATGACTTTGTGTACTGCACAGATATTTCTGGTTTGATGACTGCCATGGGCTTACAGAAATATGATTCAAACGAATGGCGTTTATTTATCGACTCATCAAAACGCAGCTTGAAGTGTGTCCTTTTGCATAATGGAAATAAATTTCACTCCTTGCCGATCGCACATTCAACCAAAGTAAAAGGAGAATACTCTGTAATTGCATTGGTCATGAAGAAGATAAAGTATGATGAACATAAGTGGGTAATTTGTGTTGATCTTAAGATGGTAAATTTCCTCTTAGCCCAACAAAGCGGCTTTACAAAATATCCTTGTTTTATATGTTTATGGGACAGCAGAGCTAAAACAGAACATTGGAAGAGAAAACAATGGCCTTCTAGGGAAACACTAGTTCCAGGTACGCCAAATGTTATAAATGTGGCTCTAGTGCCCCGAGATCGCATCATATTACCCCCTCTTCACATTAAACTTGGTCTGATGAAACAATATGTTAAAGCACTGAACAAAGATAGTGAATGTTTCCAGTATATTTCAAGGAAGTTTCCCAATCTAAGTATGGAAAAGCTGAAAGCAGGCATATTTGATGGCCCACAAATTCGCAAATTGGTGAACGATACTGAATTTGGCAGTTCAATGTCAGAAATTGAGAAGAATGCATGGGATTCGTTTGTATGGGTTATTCAAAATTTCTTAGGCAATAACAAGGGTGATGATTACGTTGCGCACGTTGAAGAGATGTTAACTCACTTCCAGAATCTTGGATGCAACATGAGCATCAAAGTACACTACCTGCACAGTCACTTAGATCGTTTTCCTGAAAATCTAGGAGACTTGAGTGAAGAACAGGGCGAACGATTCCACCAAGATATCCGGACAATGGAGGAACGATACCAGGGTCGCTGGGATGCACACATGATGGCTGATTTTTGCTGGAGTATTCAGAGTAACACTTCGTTATTCAACAATAGTAGAAAATCGACTAAAAGAAAATTTCAGAGTTTGTAGTTTATAATACATATTTATTTATTTATTTTCTTGTTTTATTTATTATAATAAATGTGAATAATAAAATATAAATTTTCTACTATTTAATTTATTTATTTATTTACATTTAAGCTCATCCAACACAAATGTCTTTCCGAAGAATAGAATCAGTATATTCTAGGTAGGGTTTTGCCAAAAAATAGACGAATGTTACTATGTAATGCATTTTTGATGTGAAAATTTGTACATAGCATGGGGAAAATGTTTTCAAAATTCAATCAATCGAAAGAAGAACATTTACTACTCAATTTTATGTATATCAGACAAAAAACTAAAATTTGGTGAAAATGAGCGAATTCACTTAATTGTGAATAAATTCGAAAAAAATCAATCGATTTTTATGATCGATATCTCATTTTGTTCCTATTACATGTGGCTTTGCGATAAAGCAATAAATCTGAACGATTTTTGACGTTTTCGATTTTTTATGATTTTTTTAAAACAAAAAAATTTGCTATTTTCACGTAAAAAAAATATTTTTTCCCTCAATTTTTTATTATAACTCCAAAACTACTGAGCCGATTGAAACGCAATATATTAACGGATTAAAGGCTATGTAAATTTCAGTTTTTCTAAATTTATTTGAATAATATCGGACTAATTTTTTTTTAGTTATCATTAATTATGTGGAGAAACGTCTAAAAAAATTTATAATTTTAATTAAAAATTTTTTAAAAAAAACCTCTCCATAGAATTTCAAAATTGAACCATATTTGTACTACTGGGACCACAATACATCAAAATTGTATAGTGGTTTTCAAAGCCCCTAAAATTTTTTCAAAATTGTTGCCTTGTGTTATTTTTGTATATTTAAGTATGTATACATTAAATTCTATCTTTATAATATGTTTAATATTATGTACATTTTTACATGTATTTATGAAATAATTTGAATTCGATATTTTTGAATTGGGAATTATTTAATTTTTGTTGGGACTTCTTTCATTGGGAGTTGTTTCATTCTTTGTTGGGAGTTATTTTATTACTATGAAATAACTCCCAAATGTTGGGGCTTATTTCATTTTTTCTTTGGAGGTTATTTCATTTATTAAAATTGGGACTCATTTAATTATTTTGGGACTTATTTCATTGGGAGTTATTTCAGTGGGACTTATTTCATTTGGGAGTTATTTCACGGTACCACAATAACAAAATAATATTACACAATTGTTCTCTTAAATCAATTAAGCAATCTCTTAAAATGTACATAATAAAAGAACATTTATCACAAAAACAGTTATAAAAGTTTTTGCAAAATGTTTGTAATATTCGAAAAAATAGCAAAAATCATTTGGAGTTCAGGATATGCAACGCAGTGTACATTTCAAGCTTAAGTTTTAAGATTTAATTCTCAAGTGTTCAACATATTTTAAAAAGTGCTTTAATTTTACAATGTATCCTTTCATTAATTTTGGACTTCTATGAAATTGCTTAAAAAATCATATAAAGCTGTTCATTGGCCTAGTTCCAATGTATTTTTAAAGACATTCATAAAGAGTTTATCAAGTCATAGAACTTTTTAATATTAACAAATTTATGAAACTGTTTCATAAATTATATAAACGATTCATTGTCGGAATGATTCATTCGTTTTATGAAGAGTTTCATTAATTCTACACACATTTCATAAACATTTACTTTACTGAATTCTGTTTCATAGATTCTATGAAAAGTTTCAATGGACGAGTTCCTGTGACAATTTTCATTAAAGTAATGAAGAAATGCATTACTGACAATATTTTTTGAATTTGTCTAGTTTTTACTTATCAAATTAAGTAAAAATTTAAAATATAATAACTAGAAAAGCACAAAAGCTTCTTAGATTTTGTGCTTAGTAAATTCAGCAAAAATGTTACTAAATTAAGCAAATTGGAAATTGTGTTGCCGGTTTTACTGACTTTTTTTTAGTATGCTTTTATTTATTTTTTATTTTATAAAAAAGCCAATTAATATATTCTTAATTGTGTAAATTAATAATTAATAATTTTTTAATTTTATTTGCATTTTGTTTGGTATTTTACAGATGAGTGGTAAACGCACACGTAGTTTTAAGTGTGCCGTTCATCATCGTGATCGTGAAGTTTGTTCTGAGAATGATTTTCATTTGGTGATAGAAGAGCCACCATTCTTTAAAAAAATGGTTCATGTCATTGCTATGGAAATATTACCCGAAGAGCGTGATCGAAAATATTATGCAGATCGTTATTCTTGTTGTCCGCCACCTTGGTTTATAATATTCATAACCATTATTGAGGTAAGTGAATCATTATCATCGAGATTATTGTTCGACACACAATCTGATTAAAATACTCCACCCTGTATGATTTGTATGTAGGGATTTCATTGAAAAATATGATCAAAGCGAATAAGAATTATATTTTTTTTCTATTAAATTTATTAGTTTATTGTTGCATATTTATGAATATAATTAAAACAAATAGACAAAATGCACTCAAAATAATATGCCTGTATAATAAAATTGATTAAATTTAACAAAAAAATTTCCTGATTTTTGGCTTACAGGGAGAGTCTCTCCGATTTTAATAAAATTTGATTATGTGATAAAGAATAAAAAAATATAAGCGTCCCAATCTCATGTTTACGTTTTTTTCAGATTATTTCAGAGAAATTTTAGATTATTATGTTACCAAATGAAAGAGCTTTTGGAGACGCATACATTGGTATACGAAACATGTCCGATAACTTTCCAGTATTTTTTTTTCAAAAAAATGTGTTTTAATTAAAGTTGGTCACCGATACCATTTAAATACCGTTATCCGTTTCAAAAACGTTTCAAATTTATAACCGATACACCTTAAATTCAAAATACAGGTATACCACAACCGTTTCCATTAATACCGGTACGTTGGTTTAAAAAACAATCAGACATTTATGTTTTATGCAAAAAATACAACTTTTTCATAGAAAACATCCAAAATTGTTAATCAATTCTAATTTATAATTATATTTTATTATATAAATAAAAATTTTGGTAAAATTTTCTTTCAGGTTAAAAAAGTATATATATCTGCTGCATAAAATGTATTTTTAAAGTTTTTTTAAACAGACGGTCACTTTAGCATCAAAAGCATATAAGGGTTAATTTAGCTCAGAATATTTTTTTAGGAATTTAAAAAAATGACTGTAGCTATATTTGTAAAAAAAGAACTTAAATTTTTTTTGTTTAAATATATACACATATACATTCCCGCACTGTCTCCTTTGATCTAAATGCGGCACGGCACGGGTTAATGTTGTTTAATTTATTCAAAACTGTTGGCACAGAATCTTCAGATATTTTGTTATCACGTTTCTTAAAATTCAATAGTAGTAAGCAAAGCTTTGACCTCTTTTGTAAATTGATATAAAGGGTCCGCCATCTAACGTTTTTTTTTTCAACTAGAGCTTATTTCGTGAATGGTAACACTTAGCTCATGTCTGATTTGACAGATAATTAGTTTTATCCTTCCGCTGACCGAATATGGTTGTGTATACGCTTGAACAACGCTGGGAAATATTGCGACATTACTTTAAAAATCATGGTAATGTTGTAGAATGTGTGCGAAAATTGCGTACGGATTTTGGAAGAAGAGAAGCACCGTCAGCTCAGTATGTTCGTTATCTTGTGAAAAAAGTGAAATAAACTGGCATCCTCATCGATAAACTAAAGCGTGAAAAGCCAAAAACAGTGCGTACACCCGAGAATATTGCTGATGTGGCAGAAAGTGTGCGTGAAGCGCCATCAACATCAATTCACCGTCGTTCTCAACAATTGAACATTTCGGAGACATCATTGAAACGAATTTTGCATAAAGACCTTGGTATGACGCCATACAAAGTCCAATTGGTTCAGGAGTTGAAGCCAACTGACCATCCAATGCGTTTTCGCTTCGCTAAGTGGGCCTGCGATCGACTTACATTGCCATTGGTGAAATACAGCTGCACACAATCGATAATATGCTTAAAAATTAGACCTATCGTGTAGGCTACTGCATGGCCAGCCGAAGCTGGCCATGGCGGACCCTTTATATAAGTCTGGGATCATTTGGGCCCCATGACCACATGGTTTATTGATGTGCAAAAAATTTTTTTTCAACCTTGAGTTACTGTTATAAAATAAAACAACAAAAGTTACTAAAGTAGCTAATTTTCGATTTTAAATATTTTATGAAAACAAATAAGCCTTGTTATTACAAAAAAAACACGATTTCCCCGAAATCCATAAAAATCAAATCGTTGCCCTACCCAAATGTACCGGGGATAATTTTAAATTTTTCTCTCTAAGATGTTTTAAACAAGTCCCTGGAGTGCAAATATCAATTGTTTCGCTTTTGTTAAGAAAACATTTTAAAATTTGAAATAAGAGATTTGAAAAGCACCCCAAAAATTTTGCCATATTTCATAATTTTGAGTCTTCAAAATAAAAAATTCTATTATCGTAATCAATTTCAAAAATTTTTAATATCTGTGCTCGAATTTTTCGTTCAAGTAATAATTGGCACTTTAGTGGTCAGGGGCAGTATTTATTACTGGGCTAGTTATTAACCGATTTTAGATTTTTATACCTTTTTGAATACATAATATTATCATTATGTCGAATAATTTATCAATTATAATAAAAACTATTACAGTATTTAAAAAATTTGAAAAAACTGAAAAATAGTAATAGGCGCTTAATGAACGCGTTGTCGTAGAGGCCTTAAACTACACATGAGCTATGTTCAAGTCAAATATTAAAAAATTAGTGGGTACCGTATCAACATTTCCAACATTTTTACTTAAGGGTCACTCTAATATATGTATATATACACTCACAATATTTTTTCCGTAAAGACTACTGAATATACACATTGAATTAACTGAAAATCAGTTAAAAACAGGAATACTTACTTTTCGTTTAAAACAATTGTTTTTTTTAGTTTATTTTTAACTGTTGAATATTAATCGACAAAATCCATAAAAACAACAGATTGTTTTCGTTTATTTCAATACTCAATATAACTCACCAAAAATAATGCGATGTAGTTACAAATAAACAACATTTTCATTACACACAAAATAGCTTCTACTGCTGATTTTTCTGATCTAATGCTGGTCTTTTAGATCAGTTCCTAAACTTAGCATATAATGTCATCAGGCTGAATTTCAGTTTATGGGGGACACCCCTAGAGAAAAAATCTGAATATGCCATCCCTTCAGAATGTTCCCAGGAGTACGAAAATCATAATGAATAAGGGGGCTCACGCCCCCTATGGGCGTGGCAGCCGAAAAACGACCCGGCCCACCTACGTAGACAATATGGGTATCAAATGAAAGCTAATGTCTTAACGATTCCAAAAATAGCCATAGTTGCCAGATCGGGCGGTTTTTGCAGCCGATACGACCATTTTTGTTAAATAGGGGCGGGGGTGAAAAACGACCCATGCCACCTACTTAGGCAATATTGGTGTCAAATGAAAGGAAATGTCTTCACGATTCCAAAAATACCCGTAGTTGCCAGATCGTCCAGAATTTGAGGAAGATATGTTAATTTTTATAAAATGGGGGAAGGACTTTTTTTTGTTTATTTCTTTTTAGCTCGGCCAGAGGCCGAGCACTCGAGATCCCCGCCGTCTAGAATTAAGACATACTGGAGTTAAAAACCCCTAAGCCCGGCCGTAGGCCGGTCACGCAGAAAAACTTTACTAAGCGAAGCCAGTATGGAAACTCACAACTTTACGTGAGTTCTCATGCTTCTCCAAGGGGATTGATTTACTATGACCTCCACGCGGTAATCCCTGGGTAACGCTAACAATAGTAATCTTTTCGCACAAAATGCTCATTTTTGTTTGATTTTAACAAAATATAAGCAAAAAAAAAGGAAAAAAAAAATTTCCCCCACCCCAAATTTTGCCAAAATGGCCATATCGACTACAAAAATCGCCCGATCTGGCAACTACGGCTATTTTTGGAATCGTGAAGACATTAGCTTTCATTTGATACCCATATTGTCTACGTAGGTGGGCCGGGTCGTTTCTCGACTGCCACGCCCATAAGGGGCGTGAGCCCCCTTATTCATTATGATTTTCGCACTTCTGGGGTCATTTAAGGGGGCGTGGCATTTTTTTTTTCCAGGGGTGTCCCCCATAAACTGAAATTTTGCCTGTCATCATATACAAGGCTAACTAGTAGAAATGTCACGAATGTTACAATTTGGTATTTGACATACTCGAATGGAACCGGGAGTTTGTGTCTTTTAACAACTATTTTCTTTAATCTAGATTTCGCTTTGAATTTGTGTTTTCTGACCTTTTAATTTGAAAAACAATGTGATTACAAAACATCAGACTTAACAATAGTTTTCTTTCTTTTCAGTTGAACTATTATTTCGCTTTGTTTTTAAAGCTAGAAAGCTTTTTAAAAGTTTTTTTTTAATAATAACATTTTAAGCACTACTACAGATACATATTATCACTCAATAAAAAAGATATGACTTGACATCATACCTTAATCACTAATTAAAAATAACAAATTAAGTTCTATGAAAAAGAACACCCAAAAATACAGTCTTTCATAACCTTACACATAGTACTTTTAATAAAGTGAAGTTTGAGGAATTTGCATTACCTCCGTCCTATGACAACCCCATGTTAAAATCATGCGTGTTTCACCTCAATTTGCACTACATCTGAATCCGTATATGTGATGATTTTACTACATCTTTTTCCACTCTTTTTTCGCGTATAAGATGAGGACAATTGGTTCGATACACCGCATACTTAGGGGACATATACATATTACGGCGGGTCGATTTAAAAATCGCTCAACGTTCAAGGAAAATCGTATTCTAGGGATCAAAATAAGAAACTTTGCCGAAGGAACATACCTCTAAAACGAATTCAGATGTCCCGACTTTTGACCCGTAGGGTCAAATTTTGAAAAATTCCACTTTGACCCATTTAGAGTGCCCCAATCGAGTCCAAATGTATGACCGACCCCTACTAACTTTGGAGGGCCGACCCACCCATGCCAGTGGCACACCCCATGGAAACATTTCAAAAAATCACCATTTTTGACATGAAAAAATCAGCGAAATGGCTATGTTTTTTTTCTTTTTGGAGTTTATTTTTCTCTTTAGAAATTTATTTAGTCAGAACATACCACTTCACCTCACAAAGTTTTAACTCTTTTACGATATATTATTTTGAGGTATTTTTGGAGTTAGACAGAGAGAACATATTTATTTATTATCTTCATTAAAAACTTCTTCAACTGTTTCTCTTGTGCAGCTCCTTAAAATTTTGTAATTTTTTTTTTATATTTTGCGGTATCCCGCAATAAAATTCCTGGGAAAGCGGGAAATGATAATAACTGAAATTCTGAAACTATTCTTCTAAAGTTTTTATTTCTCTTTTGCTGCTGCACTTTTTTTAGAGATGATTTAAGCTTTTTTATGCATTTCCTAATGCTTTTTTACGCATTTTCCTTGAAATTTTAGCTCATTTGCCAATATTTCAAATTTTCGACTATCCATTTGTAAAATGGACCACGTTGCCCAGTGTGATATATCACAAATTTTTTGGAAATAATTCGGCCATTTCTTAAATAGTAGTCCGATTGTTTTGATTTTGAACTTTTCACAATTTTTTTTCACAAATTTTGAGTGCTCGCCATTTATTTGTTTCTAATTCAATTTTCAAAAAATTAACATGTTTGAAATCTGCTAGTATAGACTACTAAAAAACTTGCTTGCATGTGTAGGTTTCCTCTAATAGTTCCCGAGATATTCCTCTAATAGTTCCCGAGATATTATTGAAAATGTGAAATTCTTAATTTGGTCCGACTCAGGTCGAGTTTTTTGCGAATAGCGGCACGTAATCGGGACCAATTTCTTTTTGAAATATTGGATATTTAACTAAATAAATTCTTGATTAAATACAAAAAATTAATAATAATATCATGTTCCGCTAAAAAACTACATTCGTTTAAAGTAGAAATTCAAAAAAAAAAAAATTAAAATTTAGCTATTTTTTCCCCCAAAAAGGACCAACAGACTTTTTCCTCCAGATAAATATTTTCTTTCTAATCATATAAACTGTGCATACTATTCGGAAAAGAGTTTTTACGTAAAAGCTTTTACATAACCACCACCAACCAATTGTTTTAAAAAATTATGTCAGAAAAGTCTGTTTGCAAAATTTTATAAATTGTCTTGAAGTCCAAAATGAAAAATCAAAATTAAAGAAAAATAAGTTGTACAATTTTATTTCAGTCACCAGACTGAAAAAACTTTAAAAAAAAAGTTTTTGCAATTAAATTTAAAGACTTTTTTTTTAGAAATTTTGGTAAAAAATAAATAAATATTTTTATGTGTTAATTTTTTTTTAAATACATATTTTTAAATTTGTTAAATCATTACTTGCCTGGCAACAAGAGTGTCATAAAGATTCTCAAAATAAAAAAAACTTTATCCATATAATTTAACATTTCTTTTAAAAATGAGGACATATAATATGGAATGCCTTGTATGTTTGTTAGTTGTTTGCATGAACAATTTATTTATTTGGAATTTAATAATTTCAATAAATCATTTTTATAACAAATATTTTTGTTAAATATTATATGTAGTATCCGTATTTATGTTCAATATTTATATTTTTATTGGATTGTGTGTGCTTTTTAAATACAGTTTATAAAAAATTCACACATTTAATAAAGTGGTTAATGTTCGTTAATAGTTTTTTAAAAAAAGTCTCATTTGACTATTTGCTTGGAAAAATATGCATAAATAATTATGTACATGTGAACGCATTTTTAAAAAAATTTCAAATAAAATATGCCGCAAACTCTTCCAGTTTTTACTCGTACAATGTTTTTTTTATGTCGCAAATGAGTATTGAATATTAATGTAGTCAGTTTTTTTTTTTTCGAAAAAAAGAAACAAATACAAAATTGTATATAAATCATTTAGTTAATTAGGTTTATTAATTATGTATGTATGTATACATTGTATATATTAAAAATGTAATAAAAGTCACAATATTTTAATAATCTTAAAATTTTTATAATAAAACCTCTATAACGATTTCCAACAGTTTAACCTTATAAACGGCCTAATGTTTTTTTGGGGATTCGCCACGGAGAATGAACCATAAGTTCAAGTAGCTTAAATTCTTATTATAAATCACCGATTTGGCGCACTTATGGTCAATTTAAGATAACCCGCCTGGAGGCGGTCTTGCATGTTAGTGGGTTAATACTATTGTAACAACCGACAGTTATTTACAAATTTCGAATTTTTATTGTAACAATTGCATATTTTATGTTTATGGACTGTAATATTCTATAAATAGATTCACATGCGTTCCACAAAATTAATTTTATTACTAAAAACTTTTTGTGGCGCGAACTGGGCTCGAAATGGCGATCACTCGTGTGTCAGGTTATTACTTTACCTCTAGCTTAAACCCAATTTAAATATGTTTTTTAAAATTTCAACCTGGAATATATTTTAGTTTCAAATTTAAATATTTGTCTAAAAATAGATTTTTATGTACAACAGAAATTCGGTTGCTAATCTGAATATTTTCTTAGATTTACCAAAACTTTAAAAAAAAGTTTTTTTGCAGGCGGAACTAATATTCGATTTTAACTGCAAATATTTTATTCAAGTGACAAAATCTCCTATAAGGAGTTGATTGTTGTTATTAAAAGTAATGTACGAGGGCGGTTCAATAAATCCGTGACTTATCGAACTTCCCTCGTAGTTATATGAAATGCAACACTGCTCCCATCAAGTACCACCTGTTAATAGACTACTGTCAAATTTTGAGCAAGTTCCGTCATTTACTTTGCGTTTAACGGCTGTTCAAAACATACCTCGTGGATTTTTTTTAAAAATGGAAAAAAAGCGAATTTCGAGTGCTCGTTAACCATTATTTTTTGCGAAAAACCGGCAATCAAAGGAAATGCTTGATACTACCCAGCAAAAAATAGCATGGATTTGGTAAGCAGTAACTTCATTTGTATGCTTCCAAAATAGCGCTTCACCGCCTTGCATACTAAAGCAATTAGGGAAGGAATTCTGTCGTGCTTCCCAGAATGCCTTCTTTGAAGCAATGAATAATGCTTAAAATGAAGCAATAAAGTATGCATACCATGAAACACTAATGTTGTCGACATACAAAAAGCGCTTCTTAGTGAATAAGAAGACATGAATTTATTGCTTTTAAGAGCACATGAAAGAAGCGCTTTAAAAGAGACATACCAAGTAGGACATCGCGAACAAAAATCATACCTTCTTTATTTGCTTTGGAAGCGCATCGTTATCGAATAATGCCTTCCGGAAGCGCTTCTGGGTAAGCTCTATTTTGGCTTCCTATGGGGACTCTGCACCATCGGTTTCAATAGTAAAAAAGTGGCTGAACGTTCTGGACAGCCAATTGGTTAATCTGACGAACAGGGATCGATTTCCGGCTCGACCATGTTTTAAAAAAATGTTTAATATTTTGTTTTAATTCGTAATTTTTTTCAAAATCTATTTTTATACCCATTATTTTTTCCTTTAAGTAATGGCTTAATATTCATACATTTGTATGCATTAAGGCAACCCATTATGATTCATATTTACATAAGGCTTCCGCTAATGCGTAACTTATTACTTTTGGGACATTTCATATGAAATTAGTTAAAATTATAATAACGGGTCCGCCATCTAACGTTTTTTTTTTTCTCAACTAGTGCTTATTTCGTGAATGGTAACACTTAGCTCATGTCTGATTTGACAGATAATTAGTTTTATCCTTCCAATGAACGAATATGGTTGTGTATACGCTTGAACAACGCTGGGAAATATTGCGACATTACTGTGAAAATCATGGTAATGTTGCAGAATGTGTGCGAAAATTGCGTACGGCGACATTTCGGAGACATCATTGAGACGAATTTTGCATAAAGACCTTGGTATGACGCCATACAAAGGTTCATTGGTTCAGGAGTTGAATCCAACTGACCATCCAATGCGTTTTCGCTTCGCTAAGTGGGCCTGAGTGGGCGTGAAGCCAATACAGCTTAACAC
Organism: Delia radicum; assembly: GCA_021234595.1. Classification (NCBI taxonomy): domain Eukaryota; kingdom Metazoa; phylum Arthropoda; class Insecta; order Diptera; family Anthomyiidae; genus Delia; species Delia radicum. The sequence continues at coordinate 166,679,620 of CM037853.1, read as the reverse complement.
AATCGATAATGTGCTTGAAAATTGGACCGATCGTGTAGGCTACTGCATGGCCAGCCGAGGCAGCCATTTGAATGAAATTATTTTCCATTATTAACCGGAAGGATTGTACTTTCAAATAAAAAAAGAAATTTGAGAAAATATTCAGTAGTTTTTTTTATAGCATTTTCAAAAAAAAAAAGTTATTTGGCGGACAAAGGTAAAAACAATGAGTCACTAGACTCATTGTTTTTGCCGGGAAGTTATAGAGTTATGACCGTATTTCATCACTGCGCAGTGGGGTGTTTCTCAAATATTTTTTCAATAATTCTGATCGGATTGCCTTGAAACTACATACACAGAAAAAACTAAAATCTGGTTTCAATTAAAAAATTTATTGAATCAATTAATACTTTAATTGATTTTGCACCCATCACGGCAATGATAATACCAATTAAAACTTTTAATGAAAATTTAAATTGGAAAAAGATATAAATTACTTCCACAAAAAAAGTGATACTTACAAAAAAGTGTGTGAACAATACGTTGGTATGTGTGTTTTTGTTAATGCTGCGTCTGTTTGTATGTTTGTGTATGTGCTCATTTTGTTTGGAAATCCAAATGCAAATTTTGCACTTTATACTGAAAATTTTCTATTAAGCATACAGTGTATGAAAAATAATTTGAAAATTACGTCTTAAATAAAATATATATTTATATATTTGAAAGGCAATTAAAATATTAATTGATTCAACTAAATATTTGTTTAGAAACAAATTTAATTCAAATCAAATCTTTAATTATATATTTTAGGCTGATAATTTTTTCTGTATACATCTTGTTGATTATTACGTTGATTATAATGGGCAAACATTTTTTATCATAGCTCCCCAGCAAAACTTTGGTAATGGGTAGGACTTATTTCAGACCTTCCAAAGTAATGACTATCCATTCCAGTTTTTGTTATTTTGAAGGTCCGAAATAATACCTTACTAATATGAATATATGTAACTGCTTATTTGTAAGATAAAAAACAACGCCTTACTAATATTGTGTTAAATATCTGCTTATTTAAAATTAGCAAAAATAATAAGTTACTTATTATCACTTATTTCAGACCTCTCGTAGTAATGACTATCCATTACATTTGTTGTTATTTTGAAGGTCTGAAATAATACCTTACTGATATGAACTTACATCACTACTTATTTTGGAAGCTAAACAATTATGTCTTACTAATATTGTGTTATATACCTGCTTATTAGGAAGGGCCAAAGAAATAAGGTACTTGTAAGGTAATAAGTAACTACTTTTTTGTAAGGTATATTTATAAAGATTCATAATATATCATAATTAATAATTTAAATGCAATTTATTTAAGCAAACAAATATATAGTTATACATAAACGACTCTCACAAAACAAAAGCTATTAATAACTATTTATAATTGTCCTTATTATTAACTAGTTATTTTATTGCCTATTAATACCTTCTTATTTAGGTACATGTTAATACGTACTTATTTTTTGCAACTATAAATAACTACTTATTAACATCCTTACAAGTAATACGTCATATAATGGCTTTAAGCATTACTTTTGATGCTACAAATAAGAAATGAAATAAGTACTTATGTGTAACTGGTGATTTCACTACATATTTTGTAACGTCTTATTTTTGTCCCTATATGTAAGCACAAGGCAAGGCCTTGCCTCCTATGACACCCCCATGTTAAAATCAGGTGTTCTTGGCCTCAACTATAAGTACTTCTGATTCTTGTTTTCTTCTTCCATTTCCCATTCTATGGTAATAGCAAGTTTTCCTGGGTCACTGGAAAATAGAGATTTTTAATCGTTTGGTGTCTCATTTTAAAGGTGTTTGAAATCGTAAATTTATCTAAAGTTTCTTGTATTTTTAGTTGCATTGCCAAGGTTTTTGAATTAAGTTTTCATGATTCGCATTACGAGTATTTATATAATTCTAATAACATAGTCTGAAAAATTTCAGCAGGTAACTGTAACAAATATTTGTTAATAAATTAGACATTAAGCAAAATGTACGCTCTAAAATGTGGAATACTTCAATTAGCTTATGCATGCTGGGTAATTTTTTTACCGTTCTCAAATTTTCAGCATATGCGTTTCGAAACATGTGCAAACTTTGGGTGAACCACTTTATTGTTCATCCTATAATACATATAATATCCTTGTTAAAACTGGCGCTTTGTTACGGAATTATAGTTAGTTTAAACTTAAAATTATTTATATTAATGTAAATTTTATTTAATCGACAGGGTGTCTTAACTTTTTCCGATATTCGTAACTATTCGTCTTTTGAGCAACTTTTTATAACGATTTTTAAAATTTGTCCAATTTAAGTTACTACATAGGCAATATGAATTTCGTTAATTTCAGACTTGTTTCCATACAAAGAAGTAATGATTTTTTTTATCCTACCTTTTAACCCTTAAACGTGAGATTGGAGTGCTTAAAAAATTGGTTATTTTTCTCCTCCATCGCATATCCATTAAGACTAAGAGAGCCCATTGGAAGACTTTTCTTGTTAGTAACTTGTAGGGCTTGTGGGGAGAGTGATGAGACCCTGAAACAGGATTAGGGTTCATCACTTGTCTGCTGACAATATTTTGACTTTAGGTGAGCTTAGCGAATGGTTTGGTGTGAAGGAATTTCGTCAACAGGAAGCTGTTTCTGGATAAGATAGGGACGTGGACCACCACGAAAGCAGAGCACACAACAAGCCGACTTTCGGGCTTAGGTGTATGTTCTATTGTTTTGGACATGCGTGAGTTGCGAAGGGTATCTTTACCTGTTTTTAAACTGTTTCATAAATTCAGAGACCAACGGTTATAAGTGATATCAAAAAAGTTCCTTTATAACAGTTATTTTGTGGCTTAAAAAGAAAAAAAACATTCAAAACAGTTATTTTTCAACGTAAAAATAAAAGATCGGATAAAACTCTAAAGAAGAGAGTTTTATTTTGCCTTCATTAAATAAAACTCTTTTGAATAGTTTTATTTTTTCCGTCTAAAATAAAACTCATTTGAGAAGTCTTATTTTAAAACTCATTTGAGGAGTTTTATTTTTTCCGTCAGAGAATAAAACTCATTTTATGTAAATTGACACTCAAAGCTTGCCGCTTGCCAGATCATTACAATTTGTAAGGCAGTGTAATCTAATCACATGGCAGTGTAATCTAATCATTTTAAATTTGTTATTGTTTGATTCGTATTATTAAATGGTTGTTGTTTTATTTCTTATATCTTTATTTATCATAACTAGCTGAATAAAATCCAGTTGCAACTGCATTAAAAGATAAGAAATAAAACAATAACAATTTAAAACGGCAGGTTTAATAACCAATGCGATGATCGACCGTCGACAAGCAGGGAAGCTTCACGATCTTCACCGGATGTTTTCCGATCTTCACCGGATGTTTGCGATACATCTCAATCTCAGTCATCATGGGGCAGTATTTGAACTCCCTAAATGTAGATAAGAAACAGGAAAGCGAAGGAAGTGATAATGAGGATGAAAAAAGCTTTCTATGAAATCGACAATTTTTCTCCAAGGCCCTTATCAATTTACAAATCTCTTTTTGAATTCTGGGAGGCTAAAAGAATACACTATCCGTATCCATACATTGGCAAAAACTATACAGTGTGTACCTGCAACCCAGGTAAGAGTGGAAAGAGCATTCTCAGCTCTTAAATTGGTATTGAGCGACCTGCGTTCAAATCTTTCCGCAGAAAATTTAGAAAAATATAGCAAATAAAGTCAATAAAAAAAGAAGAAAATAAACAAAGAGTTTTATTTTAGACTGAAAAAATCAAACTCCTTAAATGAGTTTAAAAATAAAACTCCTCAAATGAACTTTATTTTCTGACGGGAAAAATAAAACTCCTCAAAAGAGTTTTATTTCAGACGGAAAAAATAAAACTCCTCAAAAGAGTTTTATTTAATGAAGGCGAAATAAAACTCTCTTCTTAAGAGGTTCATCCGATCTTTTATTTTTTCGTTGAAAAATAATTCTTAACTGTGGAGTTGAGATCGTTTTCTTAAGATCGCCATAGATTCTGAAAGAGCACTTCAATACGAATTGATTGGTATATAATAGTATACGTCTCCGTTGACTCTAACATATAAAGTTTTTGAGTTAAAGTTTTCGGGATAACTGTTATTTTCGGTCTCTGCATAAATCACTCATATTTATGAAGCTTTTATAAATATAAAAAATGCAATTTGATAAAACGCTCTTAAAACAGTTTTATTTTACTGCAAAATTCTGCTGCTTGGAATCCTACACCTCAGTAAAGTCAGCTACATGTTAGCTGGGAAGATCCTTGCAGAAAAATTGTTAATGTAAGCAAAAGTTTTGCTGAATTTAGCATTTTTTTTAGCAAGGATCCTTTCAGCAAAAATATTGCTGACTTTACTGACTTTTTTATTATAACTAAGAAGGGAGGTATCTCGATATTTTTTATATCAAAAAAGAGGTATTTTGAAATCTATCCAGTAGAGCCGAAAAAAATATTGAGTAGACCTTAAACAAAATATTTCGAACAAACTTTAAAGCCATTTTTTCCCCAAAAAATGTTCAGGTGTGTTTCTTAACAGTTTTTTTTTTTTTTTTTTTGTAATCGATGATGAATAAGAAATTATTATAAAGTTAAATTAAATACATTAAATACAACATTATGTAGTATTAATCACTACTAAACGAAATAATTTGCATATTCCCATAATATTCTATAGAATTTTTAATGTCCAACCTAGTTTTCTAGTTATTAGAATCATTAAACAAATCCATCTGTACTACATACAAATATTTCCAAATTACGCACTAGCCTCTCGAGTAATTACAACCTAATAGAAATGCAAAAAAAAAGCATTTTAAGTTAGTACCCTAGAGATATTTTTAGTTTTATATTATCTGAGTGAAACAAGTAGAATCGCACTGTGGGCCAGCATGAATTTTGTCCAAAACTAGAATACAGAGAATAGAAGTTTCGATAGTATCGTATAGGCGGTTTAGGCAGTCGTTGATCACAAATCGGTAATCAGAATTTGAAAATTCAAAATGAAGGATTCAAAATGGCGGCTATATATTTTAAAATTTGTATATATTGAAATTTAATAAATTGATTACAAAGGATATGACGTCGCTGATTACGAATATGTAATCGAAAATTTAAAATTCAAAATGGAGGAGTTTCTTTGGTTGCTGAAATCAAAAATTCAAAATAGAGGATACAAAATGGAGGCCATTTATTTTAAAATTTAAATATTTTGAACCTCAATTTATTGTGTATGAACTATAGGGATCCCTAATTACCAATCTGAAATTAAAATTCATCAACTCAAAATGGCGGATCCTATATGACGACTATAAAAAAACAAAATGTGCTGACATTATAATTCTAAATGGATCGTTCTTAAGATTATTGCTTATTTCCGTTTTCTATTTCTATTTCTTTGGGAAGCTTTTTATGATAAACCAAATTTTTAATGGATATTCTCAAAACATCCACATCGTCAGCACTGACTAATTGAATGACTAAATTTTACTTATTAAAAATATTATTAATGTCACTTTCAATATAATTTTCATTCGGAAGATTTTCTAAGATTGCACGATTTATGAAAATTTTTTAATTTAAACTAACTTTCTCAGATAAGGCGTAGCAGAAATCAATGTTTTCATGAGTGCATTAATTTTTACAGTGATTTTAAACAAAATCTGGTAGCATAATTAACCAAATCCAAGCAAATCGTAATTTAAAAGAAAAAAATTCCATCAAAGTTTAGTTTATGTAAATTATAACCAAACTTTTTTATGGCAATGATCAAACTTATGATTAAATATTGCACCACAATATTTTAGCGTACACATTAAATATTTTTAAAAAAATAAATTATAGTCGTTTTTAATGGACAAATCTGTTTAAGAACATCAAATGTAACTAACATTAGATAAAGTTATATTCATTTGCAAAATTTTAATTAAAATGTCAGCCTAACGGCTTTTAAAGTGGAGGGTGGGTCGCCATATTGATTTTTCCAATTTGATTTCTTATACTTTTCTTTATTTTGAGAAACTCTACTTTCAAAACTCATTTAAGGTCTATTTGAATAATTATATTTCAGTTTTAAGCAAAAAAGAAAACATACACTGAGAGAATTAGCGTTCATGATATTAATGAAAAAATTTCATAGAATTTGTTTCGTAGACTCAGTGAAGAATTTCATTATATCTAAGAAATTTTATTAATATGAATACAGTTTTCATAAAATGAAATTATTTCAAAAACTTTATTTGTTTATTTTTTCATAAAATTTCATTAGTTCTCATACATTTCAAACTTTAGTTTTAAGCTTTAATTCTCAAGTGTTCAAAATATTTTATAAAATACTTTCTTATTTGAAAGTAGCATTTTGTTAATTTTGGACTTCTATGAAATTGTTTAAAAATCATATAAAGCGTTCCATTGGCTAAGTTCGAATGCATTTTTCAAGACATTCTTGAAGAGTTTTATTAATTCAAAGAACTTCTTCATATTAAAATAATTTATGAAACTGTTTCATAAATTTTATAAACCTTCATTACCGAACTGATTAATTAGTTTTGTGAAGATTTCATTAATTCTAGAAACATTTCATAAAACTTGTCGTTAAAAAAAACCTGTTTCATAGATACTATGAACAGTTTCAATGGAACGAGTTCCAGTGACAATATCTCGAAAGCTTAGGAATATCTAGTTAGGAAATACATTGGCATCAAAGTTTTCTCTTGGAGCTTTTTGGAGATCGATTTTGAAATCTGGGGATTTTCAAAACTATTGACATTTCTTTGAGGAAAATTGCAATTTTGTACCTTCTTTTGATAATTATGAAAGTGTTTTAGACTTTATTTTTAAACTAGTATCGCTGTTATGATTGGTTAATGATTTTGGTTCAAAAATTCTTAAATTAAAAATTTTTATTGTATATTTAACAAAAAAAAAAATGTTACAAAAATATAAAATTTTGACTATGACTTCTTGCCAAAGAAAAACAGTTAGCCACAATGTTACAATATTTTACTCACGAATAATTCAACATTCCTAGATTTTTAACACATAAACATAATTCGCCTGTACCTGAAATATATTTTTGGCCCAATAATTTAATTACTGGCCTACTGTGTCGCAATCGCAATTGTATGTATACGACATCTTAATCTAACTAAACCAGGACTTTAAAGTTTAATTTGCTTTTAAAATTAATTTAATCTTAAAGCAACCTCCTTACTGGATAAGAACTTATATATGAAGTCCGATTTTATAAATTCAACGCAATAACTTTATGTCAACTGAGTTCCACAGCAAAAACATGGTAATGACTACTTATTATTTTATACATTACTTTAAATAATACAATAATCTGTTGCCAATTAGAAACTTATAATGTATTACTTTCATACAAAAAATACTTGGTGAGTAATAGTAGGTTATTTATGTTATTACTTCCAGGCCAAATAAAGGGTGTCCCAAGAAGAACGCAATTTTTAAATCTGGCAACATTCGAAGTGTCATTGTTTCACATTTGAACAATTGTTATTGTTTGCTAGTAGAAGGTACGAGGTTAGTAAAAATGGAGCGCTACACGAATGAACAACGCATTCTCATTGTGAAATTGTTTTACCAAAATGGTGAAAGTTTTGCGGCTACAGTTCGCAAATTGCGATCAATTTTCATTTCATCATTCATTTTTATCTTGATGGCTTCGTCAATAGGCAGAATTGTCGCATTTGGGGTGAGGAAAATCCTCGAGTGATTCACGAGAAGCAAATGCATCCTCAACGTGTCACTGTGTGGTGTGGTTTTTGGGCTGGAGGAATCATTGGACCTTTTTTTATGAAAATGAGGCAGGTCAAGCGCAAACAGTCAATGGTGTTCGGTATCGTGAAATGATAACCAGTTTTTTCTTGCCTAGAATTGAAGAAATGAATGTGGAGGGCATGTGGTTCCAACAAGACGGCGCCACATGTCATACAGCCAGAGAAACAATTCAATTGCTGCATCAGTCATTTCCCGGTCGTGTTATTTCGCGTTTTGGAGATCAGAATTGGCCGCCTAGATCGTGCGATTTAACAGCACTAGATTTTTTTCTTTGGGGTTTTTTGAAGTCGATGGTTTACGCGAATAAGCCGACGACGACTCAAGCCTTAAAAGAGGAAATTGGACGCTGCATTAATGAAATACCGCAGCATTCATGCAAAACGGTCATTGAAAATTTCATTAAAAGATCGCGTGCATGCCAGCAAAGCCGCGGCGGCCATCTGCACGATATATTGTTCCATACATAACCTTATTCTGTCTACTTTACGATATAATAAAGTTTCACGATTTTTTTTTTTAATATCTGTGTTTTATTTAAAATTTAAAAATTGCGCTCTTCTTGGGACACCCTTTATAATGGATTTAATTTTTAAACTCATTATAAATCGTCTTTTTGTAAACTAACGGCTAAGGTGTTAGTTTTACATAGAAGAACAATTCGTTTTTGCTTTAAACTACCAAATGTTGTATGCCTCGGTTGCTTAGGGTATACAGCAGTCGCCTGTTAATCTGACGACCCAGGATCGATTCCCGGCTCAACCATGTTTTAACATAAATTTATATTTTTTAAATTCGTATTTTTTTAAATCTATTTTTAGCTACTTATTTTTTCTCTCTGATAATGGCTTATTATTCATACCCTTGTGTGCATAAAGGTAACCCATTATAATTTGTAGTTACGTAAGGCTGCCAGTAGTGCATAACTCATTACTTTTGGGATATTTCATGAAAAAAGTTAGAATTACAATATAAAGGTTAGTACGTCCCAACCCTCGAGTAATCTAGACTCATTATTTGGTAAAGTGTTTTTTTTTTTTGCTGGGATATAATACACTTCAACAATACTTCTTTGGTTTGAGTCTCGATATATGATTTGTAGAACCCACATTTTTCGATCACATCACAATGTTGAGAAGACAACACTCGTCAAATGCATTCAACAAAACGAGATAAATACACACAGAAAAATATTAGCAAATTATTAGTCTAGCATTAACTCATCATTTTTAAATTGAATCCTTATAAATCTGAAAAATAAAATAACAAATTGTCGTTTTTTCTATGTCAAAATGCTATAAGCTTTCCTCCACAAAATAGTTAAACACCGGCACCCTAAAAAGTGAAAGTGTAGCTTTTGACAAAAATTATATATTTTACAAATATGCATTCCTTTTTCAAACCGAGAGCTGAAAAATTTTAGATAAATAAATTTTAAAATAAATTACATAAAAAATGCATTGATTTTTGACGCTGAAAATTTTATTCACAATATAAAATTAAAGTTTTGTACCAATCCTATGAAATTTAAATGTTAATGATCCGATACATTTTAAAAAAATTTCGAATGTTGAAACTTATAAAATATAATTATAATAATCGGAAGATCCATGGCCATATTTTGCCCCGATATATCGTGGATTGGCCGATATATATTAAAATATCATTATGGCCGCCATACCAACAAGCAAATTGTTGAAAAATCATATCCGCCATTAAGACATTTATAGATCTGATAGATCGCCTCCACTGATAATAAAAATTACACCAACTAATTAAAAGAAAATCATTTATGCCATATTTTGATTTCAGATTCGTTATCTGCAACTCTTAAACCCCTAGTGGCAGTTTTCCACCAAACCAGAAACGTGAAATAAATTTTGTGATTACGGAAATCTACATTTATATTCACCCACTAAAAATGGTAAATAATGGCTGAGGCCAATGGTATCCATTTCTACACGGGGGGCTCTAAACTGGACGTGTGAACTGATCTAGGTTTCTTTTGTAGGGAACTGTACATATGGGTGTGCTCCCGACTTCCAGACCACAATACCGTTTTTCAGGCGGAGGTGGTTGTTATTACGGAGTGCACTCGCTTATTAAATAGAAGTAACTACTCTGGGGATGGGTTCATTTTCACTGATAGCCAGGATTGAGAACGAAGGACGTCTTACTTTGGTACACTCAAAGGAAAACCTTCATAAATTTATGAAACATAAAAAACAAAATCAATTTCAATTTATTTATGAAATGTTTCGCTATATATTTGAAACATATTTTGTATTAATAAGGATTTCATTATTTTTGTGTAAACTCATTTGTCAAAACCCATGCTATATTTTAACGACATCAGTTTATCTGTGAATTCCTTCCATTATTAAAGAGCCCATATCTTGGAAAATGATTAAACCTTTGACGACCGAACTTAAACCGCTGAAGATTTTTTGACGACACTTCGTGGAGAATTGGGTCTATGACTAAAAACTATTTTTTTTTGCTGCTTCTGACGCTTTCCTGTTTCCCTATCGGAGAAATAATACTCAAGTTAAATCATTAATGGGCTGTTGCTCCTTAATGTGTTAAGATTTTGTATAAGTCTTAATTTTATATTTTGCTGTAAGCAATGCCTAATCCAAAACTAATACATAACTAAATTTGTATATACTTAAAACTCATTTTTTCACATTATAAAAATTAAAAACCTAAAAAAAACTTAAAAAACTACAAACTAATTTTTTGACTTTGTGTTGTTGCTAAAAAGCAACATCTGTCTATTGTCGATCACAACAAGTTTTGTTAAAATCGTCCTGCTGGTTTTCCCAAAATGGCAAAAAGTAAAAATGGGACAAATAAATTTCTAAATTTCAGTTCTCTCTTCAATATAGTTTTGATTTTATTTTGTCCATTATTATTTTTTTGAACAAATTTTCCAAAAATTGTTAAATATCCACTAAAAGTCTTATTAAAAGAAGTATTTTATTAATTTATTCGTTTTATTCTATTAATCGTCGAAATTTATTCGAATTATTCGTTATTCGAAAATCATGCTTTTTAAATAGCTCATTGGGATTTTATTTTTGTTCGAATTAATTCGACTAATCAATTAATTTTTATTCAAGTGACAAACCTATTAGATACCGAGAGGTTCCATATTTTAACATCTTGGCTATTTTTAGAAACAAAATATTCAGGGCCAAAAATCAAAAAGTCGTCAGTCAGAAAAGTTTTTTTTAAACTATTTTTAACTGATATTCAGTTACTTTGACTGAAATTCAATTACTTCTACGGAAGAGCTTTAACAAATAAACCTAGTAATCATCAATTTTGCTCCATTCTTATCTTCTTAGCAATCAAACACGTGGCTAGGGTCTTTTCCTAACAAGCATCATGACATTACGAAACTTTAATAATTTTCCCTATAGAAATATAGTCTAAAGGCGTTAAATCGCACGATCTAAGTGGTCAATTGACCGGCCCCAAACATGAAATAAACTGTTCACCCAACTTGCCTCTCAATAGGGCCATTGTTTCGCGTACTGTGTGGCATGTGGCACCGTCTTGTTGAAACCACATGTCACCCAAGTCCAGCTCTTCTATTTTGGGCAAAAAAAAAAAATCATCGCACGGTAGCGCTCGCCATTCACAGTAACGTTCCTGCCTTCGTCGTCTTTGATAAAGTACGGTCCAATGATGCCACCGGCCCATAATCCACACCAAACAGTGCATTTTTCGGGATGCATTGGCAGTTTTTGCAATACTTCTGGCTTCTCTTCACACAAAATACTACAATTTTGCTTGTTCAAGTATCCATTCAACCAGAAATGAGCTTCGTCGCTGAACACAATTTTCCGATAAAAAAGTGGATCTTCATCTAACTTTGCCAGCGCCCATATACCAAACTGAACATGTAGGTCGTGTGGCTTCAATTCTTGCACCAGCAGTATTTTAAAAGGTTTTACACTCAAATCCTTCCGCCAAGTGTTCCACGTAGTGGAGTAACAGAGGCTCAATTGCTGCGAACGGCACCGAATCGATAATTCACGGTCATCAACAACACTGGCGGATACAGCAGCGATATTTTCCTCTGTCCGAACTCTACGCATGCGTGTTGGTGTTTTAATGTCCAATAATGTAAATTTGGTGCGAAATTTAGTCACAAGACTCCGCATAGCCGCCTTAGAAGGTCGTTCTAACTGCCCATAAATTGGAAGAAGGACACAATGCATTTCCTTAACCGAGCGTGAATTTTGATAATAAAATTAAATAATCTGCAAGCGTTGTTCGTTTGTAAGTCGATTCATGGTTAAATTATAGACCAAACTGAACATGTTGAACAGTAACATGTTACACGAAAACAACACAAAATGCTAAAAAATCACCCTTTAATAATGGTAATATAAAAAAAAAACTGTTCAAATTTGATTCGATATTTAAAAACATAATATTGTTATCCCCAAGACTCGCAAAGTTGTATATTCATTTTCTTTGTGGAACCTCTTCATCTATTTTTGGTTAAAAATAAAGGCCCGTGGTTGATTTTGACAGGCCAAAAATTACAACCAACACTGAAGTTTTGCAAAATAACATTATAGTTTTAATAATTTGTTTGTTGAATTTGACTATTAATTTTACTAAAATTAAACAAATTTATCTGTTGACTTTTTTCTTGTCAAATTTAACGAATTTACTCCGTACAAAGATTTGTCATAAAAGCTCTAAAGACTTAATACTTTTAAAGCTCAAATTCGAACACAAAATAAGTACAGGAAAATCTTCCAATAATGGACAATTCCAGTAGCCGACACCTTCATATAAGGGTGAAATTATCTGTACGTTATTACGAGCTTTCACGGTACTCTTTAAAATATTTATAAATGCAAATTATGATTTATGTATATTTGTATGTCGTCGTTACTCTTTTTACATTTTTTCTTTGACTATGGATTTGTAAAAAGTGCAGACGCGACAAATTGTCGTCTCGTCATAAGGCGGTGTCAAAAAAATCAATTTCTAAAACTTTTGAAATTAAAAAAAAAAATTTTAAGTATTTATGATGAGACAAAAAATATGAAAATTACTTTAAATTTTATTAACTTAATGACAATTTAAAGTCGTTTTATCTTTTATCATTCATTTGCAGTTAACATTATTTACGTATCACACCCTAAATACAGGAGAAGCTGATCCAGTGGGTCCAGTACCCATTGATTCATTGTTTATATACCGTCCCGATAAACGTCATGAATTATGGCGTTTTATGTCTTATATGTTCCTGCATGCAGGCTGGTTTCATTTGGGCTTTAATTTACTAATACAACTGGTATTTGGTCTACCATTGGAAATGGTACATGGTTCCGGTCGTATAGCTTGTATATATTTTTCTGGTGTATTGGCTGGTTCATTAGGTAAGTTCTACTTATTTTAAATTTATGTTGCTACAACTTCTATTTAATGTCATGGTGATGACAATATTGCTCATACGTCTTGCTGCACGCGTATGCTGGGCTTCATTGAAAGGAAGGATTTTGTTGGTGTTGTTGTTGTTGTTGTTGTTGTTGTTGCTGTTGTGTTATTCATGCTCTTGTTTGTTTTCTTGATTCATTGCAGGCACCAGCATAATTGATCCGGATGTGTATTTAGTCGGCGCCAGTGGTGGTGTTTACGCTTTACTAGCTGCCCATTTGGCTAACGTTATGATAAACTATCATCAAATGCGTTATGGCGTTTTACGTTTGGCAGCCATACTATTTTTTGGTAATTCTCTTTAAGTATCCTTTTTCTTTTTCAGTTTTCTTTAAAGTTGTTGCACTGTGGAATTTTTATTTGCCTTTAAAAACAAACAAAGTTTTTAAAGGTTCATTGCACTCACAGAAATAAACCTGTAAAAATAGCAGAAAAAGCTACTAAAATTATTTAAAAATTACATTGGAGAAGAACTGGTAAATTTAGCAGACTTTTTTTTGCTAAATATTAATAAAATAATAACAGCAAACATAAATGTGTTAACTGTACAACATTTTAGTTATATTCAATGTGAATTTTGAATATATGAAAATAGCATTTTAATCTGTTAAACTAACAAAAAAAAGGAGTTTTATTCGCATTAAAAAAAGCTAAAAAAAAACTTTAAAAATTACACATTTGTTGAGATTTTTTTGTCTACTCACATTTAGTAAATGTTTTGCTGATTTGAGCAGATTTTTTGTTACATATAATTAATTAAAATTTAGCTCACATATAACTAATTATTTGTTAATTTTGCTATTCCTTTAACATTAATATTTAGTAAAAAATCTGTAATTTTTACAGTTTTTTCTGCAAATTTATTTTTAACTATTTTTTAGTAGCTCTTTTTTTGCTAATTTAACAGGCTTATTTCTATGAGTGTGCTCATGTAAATCAGACATGGGCGACGTCAATTACATTTCAAAATCATTCACTTGTGAATTTTTCAATATCTTTAATAATTGCAGACCTACGCTCACACTTGTTGGTTTAAAAGCTTCCTTAGAAAATTTGTAAAAATTTTAATACCAAACATGGGGATTAGTAACAACATCTGGGTAGTTAATTACAGGGCAATTACTCAATTAACCCAATTACGTGTAATTAGACGTAAAAAAAGTAATTGGCCTGTAATTAAATACAGGAATATTGGTATGATGTTCCATGTTTGGTAATGACAACATTTAAAATTTTTCAAGGAAGCGTTTAAGCCGAGAAGTGTGAGCTCAGGAATGAAATTATTAATTATATGAAAAATTTCACAAGTGAATGATTGTGAACTGTAATTGACGCCGCCCATGTCTGATGCAAATGTTGTTGCACACAAAATGTCCAGTTTTTATGACCCATAATAGTAGTGTCCAACTGAAGACTTCGGCCAAATAACGATATTTGATAAGTTTTTTGTTATTTGGAGATAATGTGGACAAATTTTAATATTGAAAACATATTTGTTGAGCCGTTTTAATTCGAGTTTAAGTAAAAAACTTAAGGAAAAAGCCGAAGTTTAGCTGTAAAGTTAAATTATTGGCTAGCAAATATAAAGTCATTGCTTAACTACGGACTTTTCTTTAAATTTGACACGCAAAATTGCATCTAATAAGCCCTATAAACATTTTCCCATTTGTCAAATTTGTCCATAATGCTTTAAAATACCGAATACCGACAAAAAGCATTTTCTGGCAGAAGTCTTCGGTCGGACACTACGTACTAATTAAAAAAATTAAATTTAATTTATGTTTGAAAAAATCGCCAAAATTTAAGTAACAATACCAAAATTTAACAATATCTAAAAAATCTTTAAAATTGAAATGATCGTCAACAGTACACTCAGAGAAAAACGAGGGGAATATTATCGAAGGGCTTAGTAATTATACAACTACTTAAGTTTAACTTCTGTGGTAAAAGCGGAATATGTAAATTTTTCTTCTAAATCGCTCAAATATTACTTCGAAAACAGAGTGGAGTTATTGTTATTTTAAAATTTTCTCATTTTAATAAAAACGTTTGAAATTTATGAGTTAAGTTTGAGTATTAAGGTAGTTAAAAGGAAAAATAATTGAAAGCCATTTTTTAACAACTTTTCCAATCGTTTAAAGTGCTTATGCAAAATTCTTCAATAATAGTTTGTGTATAAATTCTGGAGATTACCAACATTTTCTGTATTATCTTTTTACAATTTTTTCGTAAAAAACATTTATAATTTCTCAATATTTTTTCATAAAAAAGCTCTCAAGAAACATCCTAGCAAAAACAACTTGAATTTGTGAATTTTGAGATACCCTGCAGATCTTTTTTACATAAAAAATTAAAAATAAATTGATATTTTCTTTGCATTATTATAAAAAATCTGATTTGGCACAACAGATGCCATTTAAGGGTTAATATAATGATGGAGGAAATTTAATTCGAGTACAGTTGACAGTTTTGACAAATTCATGCAACGACGCGAACAAAAACCGAAGAATCTACTTTAGGGAGCAGGCCACAATTGGGCACATTCCCCTACAGATTTCGAAGTCTATACGCAGAGAAAACATATGGTTGCAATATGATTAGAGGCCACAAAACTATATTTTCTACAGCCATAAATGGTTGTTTCAATTAAATTATTATAGTATCAATAATATTTCATAATATTATAATATTATTGTATAATATTATATTACCCTATGATCGATATCTAGTTTTAACATGATTTCGAGCTTAATGTAAATGCAAGCGGAGAAATATGATTGATACAATAATAATTTAATATATTTTAAATTATATTATTTTTAAACACTATTTCCACTGTGCTTCCAAATATCGGTCTTGAAAAAGTCTAATTTTTTTTTAATATATAAATATTTCAAGTTATAGTAACAATATACAAATGTTACTTTTGAAAATATAAATTTTATTGCGTGTCCCAATCGTGCTTAAACTTTACATTTTGAGATAATGAGACAGTTGCCCTGTCCACTTAAATTGATCATGCCATTCTATGGATTGGATAGACATAGTCGCCAAGGTAAGAAAACTTAAGGAATATTTCGATAGGTCCTATAAGTGCTTAAATGTCGAAAGACCTACAAAGCACGAAACAATAGATAAACATCTTAGGATTTTATTTGAACGCCTTGAGGAAATTGGTAGACTATTCGATTTCCATTATCCCAACCTCACGCCCCATCACCAACTAGCGGCAGAAGCTTTCTTCACTGACGTTAAAGAAAAACTTGCAAAACTATTGGCAAGAGAAATTTAGAGGCTAAAATACCCCTAACATTCCATGAGAGGTTAACATACAATATTAACCCCATGAATATTCAGCCTGGTACAAGTTCTGAGGTAAAGGATAATATATCCGAAAATAATAAATCTAGCCCAGATACGGAGAGACAAAATAGTGACAACGTCATAATGCCTCAAACAATAGTGGAATTTTTAAATCTTGCCTCGAAGATCATACCAGACTTCGATGGTAAACCAGAAAATTTAAGAAGCTTTCTAGATTCACTTGCCCTCTTGGACTCCGTAAAGGACGTCCATGAAACAGTGGCAATAAATCTAATAAAGACGAAACTAAAGGGCACAGCCCGAAATTTAATTTCAAATGAAATAACAATTAGCGATGTTATAGCCACATTGACCAACACAGTCAAGGGCGAGTCGGTTGAGGTCATCTCGGCCAAACTTTTAAACGTACGTCAGGGTGGCAAGAATGCCAACACCTACGTATCAAAAATAGAGGCGTTGACCAAGTCATTGGAGAGCGCCTACATTACAGATGGCCTCCCACAACAACTAGCCCAGAGGTATTCGACCCCAAGCGGCAGTAAAGGCCATAACCAAGAATGCGACAAACGAAAGGGTTAAACTGGTCATGGAATCAGGCACCTTTTCTAATATGAACGAGGTAACAGCAAAGTTCGTCAATAGCTGTACAGAGGCTTACGGACAACAAAACTCTGTCCTCTTCACTAATAGAAATGGACAAGGAAGCCGTGGACGCAATAATTGGCAACGTCGTCCAAATCGCGGCAATTCCAATAATTATCGTGGGAATGGCCGTGGTAATTATAATAATAACCAAAATAATAATGTAAACTCAAATCGTGGCCGGAACCGTCAGAATAATAACGGAAACCGTAACAATGTACGCCACATTACCGAAAATGCTTCGGGAAACGAATTAGTACCCCTGAATTAAACCACAAGATATACAACATAAATTTAAATCTATATAGCTATCTCCCCTGTAGAACATCTCTAAATGATACAGTATCAACACTATTAGTTCACACGGGTGCAGATATTTCTATTTTAAAAATTGGACAAATCATTAACGGACAAATAGATGAGACTACAACAACCCAATTAAGTGGTGTTGGCCAAGGATTAACAACTACCCTTGGTAATATTTATATTGATTTAAAATTTGAAGAACTCCTTATACCGCATTCATTTCATGTGGTTGAGGATGATTTTCCGATTCCCGCTGATGGAATCAATGGTATGGATTTTTTGCGTAAATATAAGTGCCTTCTGGATTACCAGGATGACCAAGATTGGTTGGTCCTAAGATCCAATGAACTTCCACAGCACATCGCAATAGCAATGCGTAGCGCTCCTCAGATAAACTCAATTTCATTACCTGCAAGATCAGAGGTAATCCGTCACGTTAACATTCAAACTGACGAGGAAAATGCGTTAATTCCAAATCAGATACTTCAAAATGGAATATTCATTGCAAGCACTATTGTCTCCAAATCAAGACCACTGGTCAAGATAGTCAACACAACAAATAAAAATGTTGTTTTTTCGAATTTTAAAATTCAAACAGAAAGTCTTAACGACTATAAAATTGTCCATCAAACTAGAGACCCTCGCAAAGATCAGGAAAAATTAAATAGATTATCGAAAAATTTTCCAGAATTTGCAAAGGCCAATCTGAGGAACTTATGTTCTGAATGTGTTGACATTTTTGGATTAGAATCTGAAAAAATGACAACCAATAACTTCTACAAACAGAAGCTCAGATTAAAAGATAATGTACCAGTTTACATGAAATCATACAGAATACCACACTCTCACAAAGCAGAGGTGCGTACACAAGTTGATAAGCTTATAGAAGATGACATTGTAGAACCCTCCATATCAGAATACAACAGCCCAATTTTATTAGTACCGAAAAAATCTTTACCTGGTACAGATCAAAAGAGGTGGAGACTGGTCGTTGACTACAGAGGAATTAATAAGAAACTCGTAGCAGACAAATTTCCACTCCCTAGAATAGACGATATTCTAGATCAATTGGGCAGAGCCAAATTCTTTTCTTGCATTGACTTAATGTCAGGTTTCCATCAAATTGAATTAGAAGAAGGCTCTAGGGACGTAACCTCTTTCTCAACGGATAAGGGTTCGTTTCGTTTCAAACGATTACCCTACGGTATAAAAATTGCTCCAAACTCGTTTCAGCGAATGATGTCGCTAGCTTTTTCAGGATTATCATCCGAACAAGCATTTCTTTATATGGATGATTTAGTAGTAATTGGTTGCTCTGAACAACACATGTTGCAAAATTTAAGGAATGTTTTTGAAACTTGTCGAAAATATAACTTAAAATTACATCCAGACAAATGTACTTTTTTCTGTAACGAGGTCACATTTTTGGGACATAAGTGTACGGATAAGGGCATATTGCCTGATGATGGGAAATTTTCAGTAATTTTAAATTACCCTACACCAAGGAACGGCGATGAAGCTAAACGCTTCGTAGCTTTCTGCAACTATTATCGAAGATTTATTCCTAATTTTGCCGAACATTCAAGGCACATAACAAGGTTATGTAGGAAAAATATACCATTCGATTGGAGTACTGAATGTGAAAAAGCATTCAACTACCTTAAAAACCAATTATTAAACCCAACAATTTTGCAGTATCCTGACTTTGAAAAAGAATTCTGCATAACAACAGATGCAAGCAAATTTGCTTGCGGTGCAGTTTTAAGTCAGCAATACTTTGATAAGCAGCTACCTGTGGCTTATGCTTCACGGTCCTTCACAAAGGGCGAAAGTAATAAGTCTACAATTGAACAGGAATTAGCAGCTATACATTGGGCAATTAAATACTTCAGACCATATATTTATGGTCGTAAATTTTTGATCCGAAGTGATCAATGTCCCTTAACGTATCTATTTTCCATGAAAAATCCATCGTCGAAACTTACGAGGATGGGATTAGATCTGGAGGAGTATGATTTTACGGTGGAGTATATGAGGGGAAAGGAAAATTGTGCAGCAGACGCACTGTCCCGACTAGAATTTGAGGACATACGAAATACCAATAATGGTAACAAAATACTGAAGGTAGCTACAAGACTTCAGTCTGCCAAAAATTTGGTCAAAGTGACCGCTAATAAACCAAACACAAAATCGGAAAATATCCGGGTACATGAGGCCATAAATGCCCATGAGTACAATAAAAGTACAAGATTGTATTTTGCTAAGGATAAACTATTTATCCAAAAAGGAAAAACCAAGATTTTTCAATTCACCAAAATTAATTTTTCTACTTTATTTTTCTACTTATTTTTCTACTTTATTTTCTACTTTAAACGCTTTTTTTATTTTTGGCGATTTTTTAAAAGTTTTGCATTTGTTTCTATGTTGTTAATATACGTTATAAAAACTGAAACATTTTTTTTTTACCAAATACATTTTCAATTAAAAAGTTAATTGAAAGTAAGTTTGAAATCGAACAAAAGTTTAGTTGAAATTTTTTTGACAATGATTTTTTCTGTGTATTTTGACATAATCTTTTAAAATGGAGCTACCACTAAGACTCAAAATTAAGTTTACTTGTGCCGTAAAAGTCGTTACTTTACTTACAGTGCAATCTTTTTATTTAAATTTGGTTTGCTACGCACGCATACGGTAACATAGTTTTCAGTATTTTTTTTACGATATATACTACGATATCTCAAAATCCATTAAAGCGACGCGTGTTCCTCACACAGAGACCATATTTTTTTTTTTAATTTTTCGAAACAAATTTAAGCCTCAAACTTTGATCGATATGCATAATGTGTTAACGTGGTAAAATGTGACTCAATTTTTCTCAATTTTTTTTGTAGACTAAATGTAAACAAACTTCGGTCGGCGCTCCTTGAAATGCGACATTTTAAAATCAAGCAGCTAAACCAGTCTTTGTGTTATAACGAAGTAGTTTTTTTTTTTTTTTGACATTTTAAAGAGTTTTTATTTAAAAAATTGATTAAAGACAATTTGAAAAGCGTTTGAAATTGTCCAAAATATAAATCAAAGTGAATTCGAAATACATAATTTAGTTTAAATAAGACCTAGGCGATGTCAGGTATACTTTTAAATTTTCTAATTTTATATTTTTTCTTTATTATTATTTCTTTCAGACTACAATCACGCTTGCTTGTAAAATTTACGATTTTTTTAATACAAGACATGTAGTATAGCCCCCAATCTTAAAAAAGTCCGATGTATGAAAAAAGGGTAAAAAAATAGTAAATAATTTGTTAAAATAATTCAAATAAGTGGCAGCCGGGGTCCACGACATAGTGTCAAAATGGTTTTCAAAATGTGTATATTCTCGAGCATTTTAACGCTGTTTTTAAATAAGGACATAATTATATAAATTTATATATAAAATTAATTTCGTAGAAATAAATTATTATGGTGTCATATATAGTTGAATATAATTGTATATTGCATTTAGAATGCGCTAAAATTAATCCAATTAATAACTACGTTATATTTATATACCTAGACATTGCAAAATAATATATACAGTACTTTTCGTTTACAGTCACATCGCTTATAGTCCATTTAGCGATATAGTCCATTTTTACACTTTTACTGTCATCTAAAATCAAATTGCATACAAAATATTTAGGATATAGTCCATTCATGATATAATCACATTTGGCTTATATGCCACTAAACTCTGGCTACTAAAAGTAAATTTATATGCAAATAATTTAAGTTATAGTCACAATACAGAAAATTTCTAATATAATTGTGAAATCTTGAATTTTTTCCGGTTTAAAATTATTTAAAAATTGAAGAGGCTAAAACGAAAATTGGAACAAGGAAACTGAGCTGAATCGTTTCAAACATCGTTTTTATATTCCAAATTTTCCACCTGTTATAATAATAAATAAATTGCATATAGTCACATTTTATGATGACTATATCACAATTTATTTATAGGCAACAAAATGGCATATAAAAAAACTAGCGATATAGTCACATTAGCGATATAGTCAACAACTTGTGTGCAACTAAGAGATGTGACTATAAGCGAAAAGTACTGTATTTTGATATTATATCATATTTAAAAACAAGTGGTATAAAAAAGATTAAATTCGGCTGTGCCGAATTTTTGGATACCCTCCATCTCATTGTTTGAATTAACCAGTGCAAGTGAAAATAATATATATATATATATCTATATTCCTTGTAAAAATAACAATAACAATGTTGTTTTTATAAGTAAAATAAAATATGATTAATTAATGTATTTGGGGTGAAGAAAAAAATGTTGTATCAATTATCGTTAAAAGCGAACTGCACTGTATATAAATACAGATAAAGATTTACACAATTCAATATATATGGTTTGTGTCTTTGATATAAAAAAATCGTCGATATTCAGGCGCTGAAATCGCTATGTTTAATTTCTATGATATTAAATATATATTTGAATTGGGAGTTAAAATCCAATTAATATTCTTTTAAGAATCCAATTGCAATTGATGGAAACGTCCAATTGGGAAAATTGTCAATAGCGCCATCTATTAAGTTATAAAGGGATATGTTTAAAGGGACAGTAATAAGAAAAAAATTGTTTTAAAAATAATAAATATATTGTGAATTGTGCGCCCCGGTAGGCTAGTTGGGCCAAGAGGCACTGGTCTGTTTTCGCTACAACGCGCCGAAGGCCATAGTAGCTAGTGCTCGGTTAGGGTAATATTTATATAATTTGTAATTATGTGATTATTAATTAATAAATAAAATAAATATTGTGAATTAGTAATTAATTTAATATCTAATTGTAATTGAGAAAGGACCTAATTGGAAGAATAACTGGCTCCTCCATTTGAATTGTGAAGGGAAGTTTATAAAAAAAAGAAAAAAAATATTCTTAGGAAAAAAACTTTTGTTTTGTAAATGAAACGAATTTAGTAGAAAAAATCTAACACTCGATTAACGAGGGTTATGTGGTCAAAAAATAAACTCAGTTTATTGCAATAATTAAATGCAGTTTGCTTATAACACTTGAAATAGGGGAAAGCACAAATCGATGTCTCAAAGTAATCAATATTTGTAGAAAATAATATTATCCGTACATGAAATATTTAAATATAATGTAGCACTGAAATAATTATTTTTCTATAAACAAAACCCGTGATTTTAGTAGAAAAAAGCCACAAAATAGGCTTTTAGCAATGTAAGGAAAATGAATTGTATTAAATACAAAAACACTTTAATTTTAGCGAAAAACATACCGATTTGATCTAAACATGCTAGGAATATTATATTTTAATAATATTAATAAAAACTTTAAATGTTTTTCATCTTATGTTTCACTGAAACACAAATTAATGTTCAAAGTTATTCTGCAGGTTTGTTCTCAATGAAGCAATTTTTTTTTTTTGAAATAATAGTTGGTTTTAAAATCAGTAGTGACAATTTACAGAATTGATAAAAACTGTGGAAAGATTGAGAAATCGTTTGCATGCACTGACAGGAATTTAATATTACATTTTAAGCAAAGTTATGCTTTTTTCACATGGACTTTTAAAAAGCATTTAGGGGTCCAAGAAGGTGATTACGTAGAAACTTTTGAACTGTTTTGTAAATACTACATTAACATAGTTTAAGTGGAAATCCTTTCAGTTACATATATTCAGTTGAATTGGACAGAACTAAAGGGAAATGCAAATTGAATTATTTATGAAATCTGTGGATATAAGAAGTCCGTTATATCAGACATCATTTGTACGGAGTCTTGTTGACGAGACAATCAATTTAAATAAAATGAATTCTTTATAACAAAGATCCATATTGCAATTTTTATTGTTATTGAATTTCAGAGGGAAATTAGTGTTTTAGTGAATTAGTTTTAGTGAATTTAGGGTTAAAAAGCATACGCGAATTAAAAAAAAAGATTTAAAAAAAATGCGCTTGCTGAGACATACATAATGAAATAATTATTAAATACCCGTTTACATTACAACACACGTGTTTATACTATACATCACATAAGTCAAACGGAAAGTGTGATAATATTAAGTTTGTCAAAAAATTAAAAAAGAAAATACTGTGTGTGTTTAGAGTGTTTTCGTGACACAAAAAATTAAAGAAACTGGTATTTTTTCAAATTATATAAATTAAAAAATTGATCCGGTGACAAATTAACATGTTTTGCTGACATATTAACCTTTGTCAAAAATTCGTAAATTTTTTGGAAGCAAAAATCGTCCATAGTCATTTAGTTATTTTGGGTATTAAATATCGTCAAAATGACTATAAATCGTAAACCTGGCAACACTGCATGTGATTGCTTCTAATGCATACATACATACATACATACAGGCACGTAGCTAGGAATTTGTTTCGGGGGGGGGGGGGGGTCTTTTCGATTTTTTTTTTGATTATATATTTTTTTTTGCACACTAAAGTAACAGCTTTTTCTTTTGTTTGCTAAATTTTTGCTAAATTTTTACCTACACGTAATGGGCAATCATGTATTAATAATAGAAATAGCTTTCTGATTTCATTTTGAAACAAAAACCTCCCGCATAAAGTGCATTTCCTTAAAATGCATTTTTTCATTTATTACTTATTGTGTTCATTATTTTGCGAATTTTCATGTCTATATTGCGAAACAACGCTTTAATCTGTTTGATCACAAATTTGAAAATGTTTGTGTACTATAAGTTGGATGTGCATCGTTATTGTCTAATTACGTTAAAATTTTTAGCTAAATATTAATTTTTAGTTTAATTAAATAAAAAAAGGATTATGCGGAAAACTTTTTGAACACCACGAAAAATAAAATTGCGTTACTTTATATTTTTATGTGCTAATATACGTCTAGGGTAGCTAAAACTTGATAAATGTAAAAAAAAAGTAAAAAAGTTTCAACTTCTAATAACCCGATTAAAATTAATATGATGCTTTATATAATCACACGAAATTTAATATGAGTCTTAATAAAGTTTTATCCGAGAAATGGGCATAATAATTATATTTGCATTAGTTTAGTTTTAATTTGATAATATCAGATTAAATAACATCCGAATACTGACGCGATACAATTTAATACGATTTTATACAGCGGTATAAATTTATATGTGAACTGATATGAAATATACAAAATAAACTATAGTTGTGTCCGGTTTTTGATTTTAAAACTTCATGAAAATCCAAAATATCTATTAATCCTTTTAGACTTTAGCCACTTGCAAAAGGTTTACAACTTTATAATTTGTAACAAATTCCATAGCATTTGGAAATTTTATTATATTCAAAAATAAAAAAATATAAATGAAGATTTTGTGGTATTTATTAACTTACACCATTGAATAACAAAGACGGAAAAAACGTTGAAACTAAATTTAGAGTTTTAGATTGAAAAAAATCTTAGACTAAATTAAGAACTCATAATGTTACAAATGAAACAAATTCTTTTTTTAGGGTTAAGAACCAGAAAGAAATCAATTCAAAAGACAAAAATTGGGGTAAATTTTGTGTAGAAAATTATACACAAAATGATGCAATTAATTGTATTGTATTGATGTAATACACATTTACATCCAAAATATAATTGACAAATTTTCTAGTGTGACTCTGCATGGGGTAATATACAATTTTATCTAAAATAAAATTGTGTTTTTTAAAATATGATATAATATCAAAATATATATTATTTTGCAATGTCTAGGTATATAAATATATCGT
The DNA here is from genome assembly GCA_021234595.1 of Delia radicum. NCBI lineage: Eukaryota > Metazoa > Arthropoda > Insecta > Diptera > Anthomyiidae > Delia > Delia radicum. Next base: position 166,654,257 of record CM037853.1, on the reverse strand, counting down.
AATTATTAATTGGATTAGTTTTAGCGTATTCTAAATGCAATATACAATTATACGCAACTATATATGACATCATGTTAAATTTTTTATACGAAATTAATTTTATATATGAATTTATATAATTATGTCCGGTTAAATCCACTGGCAGACAACACCTTATAAGTGTATATAAAATAATGTATTATTTTATGCAAAAGTTTTAACTCGGGAAATTAAAGATTTATAACCGTGCAAAAAACAAATTAAAAGCAAATATCCTATATAATTTGCCTGACACTTACAAGGAAGCTTTTCCGATGCGTTCCCTTTGAAATTAATGAAATCCGGATAGGTGATAAAGCAGCAAAAATATATGAAAAACGTATCTATTTTTAAAATTGGTGGTGAAAATTAACACATTTTTGTATGAAAATATGTTTAAAGTTTAGGAAATTTAGACTTATTTAAAAACAGCGTTCAAATCCTCGAGAAAACACACATTTTGAAAACCATTTTGACACTATGTCGTGGACCCCGGCTGCCACTTATTTGAATTATTTTAACAAATTATTCACTATTTTTTCCCCTTTTTCATATATCCGACTTCATGTATTGTATTAAAAAATCGTAAATTTTACAAGCAAGCGTGATTGTAGTCTGAAAGAACTAATAAAGAAAAAATATAAAATTGGAAAATTTAAAAATATACCTGACATCGCCTAGGTCTTATTTCCATCGCCTAGGTCTTATTTATTTCGTATTTCCAATTCACTTTGATTTATATTTTGGACAATTTCAAACGCTTTCCAAATTGTCTTTAATCAATTTTTTAAATAAAAACCCTTTAAAATGTCTAAAAAAAAACTACATCGTTATTGCTGGTTTAGCTGCTTGATTTTAAAATGTCGGATTTCAAGGAGCGCCGATAGAAATTTGTTTAGTCTAAATAGAAATTGAGAAAATTTGAGTCCCATTGGACCACGTTAACATGTTATGCATATCGATCAAAGTTTGAGGCTTAAATTTGTTTAAAAAAATTAAAAAAATATTAGATATCGAAATATATATCGTAAAAAAATACTGAAAACTATGTTACCAGATGCGTGCGTAGCAAACCAAATTTACCAAAAAGATTGCACTGTAAGTAAAGTAACGACTTTTACGGCACAAGTAAACTTAATTTTGAGTCTTAGTGGTAGCTCCATTTTAAAAGATTATGTCAAAATACACAGAAAAAATCATTGTCAAAAAAAAATTCAATTAAACTTTTGTTCGATTTCAAACTTACTTTCAATTAACTGTTTAATTGAAAATGAATTTGGTATAAAAAAAATTCTCAGTTTTAATAACGTTGAACAACATTGAAACAAATGCAAAAATTTTAAAAAGTCGCCAAAATTAAAAAAATCGTTTAAAGTTGAAAATTCGCGTTTCTTTAATTTTGGTAATTTTTTTTTTTGAATTTTGGCGTTTATTTTGGGAGTTTTTTAAATTTCTGCAATTTTGAGGATTGTTTTGGGAATTTTTTTTTTTTCAAATTTTGCGATTTTTCAAATGGTCTAATTTTTCCCAATAGTAAACAATATTCAATTAAATTTTTAATAGATGTGAATAAAACTATATGTAATTGAAAATAGTATTAATTATATTAATTAAATATATAATAGATACAAATTATTTTAGTTGTTACTACAATTGCATCAACACGACCGAATTTAGTTAAACTTTTGCTGAATCAACAAATATTTTAATTAAAACTCAATTTTAGTTTTTTTCTGTTTAGTTTGCATTGTCTCAATTTTTTGATTATATATTAAGTCAAATACTTCGAAATCTCTAATGAAAAAATTTTATTTATTGCTTTTTGTCGAAAATCAACTCTAACAATGATAGCCGCCCATTTGCAGGCGATGTTTTCTAACGAAATTTTAAGATTCGAATCATATAAAACTATTTCCTATTTGATCCAAGTCAAAAATATTTATTTTCATATTAAATTTATCAATAACATTGTTACTTTCTAACGAATTGTATTAAGTTTTTAAATTTGTCAAATCATTTCGGGGGGGCTCTAGCCCCCAAGCCCCCCCCCCTAGCTACGTGCCTGCATACATACCAGTTATAAAAACCTTCATACATACATACATACAGGGTGGCTGATGCATATTGTTACAATAAGAAATTTAAATAACTTTTTTATTTTTATTTCTTTGTTTTTACATTTGAAAAGCCATAATAAGTATTTTTAATGGCTTTTAAGAAACAATTTATTTAAAATGACTAACACGCCTGATGACATCAAATGCAAGCGAAATTCCGTGCAAATTACAGAGAAAATTCCAAGCTAAGGGGCAAGTCTACTGCGTTCAATTGCTTGTTGTTTGATTTTTTTAAAGGAGAGAAATGAAAATCCTTAAGCCGAACTGTCCGTATTGACTGTCTGGTGATAAATATATGAGCAAAAGTATTCGATGTCGAAACTCTAGAATTGACTTGCATTGCAGCAACTATGGCAACAATTGTTTCTTACATTCGAACTGAGAAATTTTGATTAAAAGGCGTCCTAATGATTGTTCCACGATTGACAAAATAATTTACGAGCCCAATCTGCTCGGAGGAGTGCCGCCTAATGTGCCCGTTAAGTAGGGTAGCCAGATATTGAATTGGCAAAAAAAAGTACATCAAAGAAAAAAAAAGCAGTACAATTAACAAAAAAAAGTACATTTGTATTTTTATTGAAAACATCCTTAAATTCATTAAATAACATAACAAAAAATAACATATACTTCAGTAAAGAATATAAAAATGAGATCGTAAATGTTCACTTAAAACTAGTCAGGGTTTTTAATTGTGTTTAAAAACTAAGTTAATTTGAACAAGTTTATATTAATATGTTTAATACTAAATATCACTTTTTTGTTGAACATTTCGGTTTGGTTCGTTTATATAATTATTAAATAATTATATTTTATTTCTTTTTTAAATAATTCAAAAATTTTACAAATATTTATCATTCTTTAACAATTAACAATTCCATTTTTGCCATTTTCAGTTTTTAAAAAATTAAAAAACTCTACACATGTAAATTCAAAATTAGTTTTAATTGTCAGTTCACTCTCTAAATTTTGAATTAAAAGCGTGTTTCTTTCCTTTCTCCAAAAGGTAAACATTAAACTGAATATTCTCTCAGTTGCCGCATTTAAATGTGGTATAGAAAAAATTAACATACAAATTCCAAAAATATTTACGATTTGTTGTGATTAAGAGCTTCATGACAATGCTGGCGACTGTATTGATTATTATAAAGAAGAAAATTCGTCACGACTGGCGATTTTTTGCTTCTCATATAAAAACACGATAAAATACTTCTGTTAGTCGCCACAAATGTGTTCAGGTTGTAAAGACATTTCAACAGGGTGCTTCTAACTGGGTAAATCTTTCTGCACTGAAAAAAAAATGTTACTAAAGATACTTAACAGGGAAAAAAGTACAAATAAAAGTACAAAAGGCAAAAAAAAAGTACTTTAGCGTACTTTTTTAGGGGTTATGCAGAAAACAGTACATTGACTAAAAAAAAGTACGCGTACTGCTGAAAAAAATACGTCTGGCGACCCTACCGTTAAGTTTGTTTATGCGGAAATGCCAGCCCCCAAAGCATTGTAGTGGCGCACAATCAAAATGTTAGTTTCATTACCCCATTCGTTCATTTCCTTAAATTGAAAGACGAATCAATGAAACCAAAACAAAAATAAATCGAACCGATTAATAACTCAGAAAAAAAGTTATTACGTTTTCTTTTGTAGTGGCATTTATCAGCCACCCTGTATTACAAAACAAAACAAAAAAAACAACAACAATATTTTGTGGGTTTTCCCCAGATTTTTTTTTAAAAAGAACTACAACTACTTTTGCAAAGTGTGTATACCAGTGATGCATTTTGCGTTTTTTTGTTTTGGGCCAAACTGACAATTTAAATGGGCCAAAATATCTTTGAAAGGGCCAAAACTTTTTTTAATACAATTGATTATTAGTTTTTTATTTAAAAATAAAACTTGTAAAAGTTTGGTCAAATATAGAAAAGATTCAAAAACTTTTCCATTCAAACATTTTAAAACCCGACCTCTCGGTAGAGAAAATAAGTTTTTTTTTTTAAATTTTCTAATGCGATTTTGATAAAAATTAAACAACTCCTCGTTTTCCATTTAAATACATCTTTAAAAAGATGGTTTCAATGTAAAAATGTTCTTAATGTTTTTATGATTCTCTAAGGAACTAAAACATTCGCTTATCGCAAAAAAAAACATCAAAAAATTCCATACAAATTTGGACTAATCGGTTTCAACTAGTTAGTTGAATTTTGAGCTGAAAGGGCCAAAATAGATAAGAGAGTACCACAGGGCCATCAAGCAGTCAAAAGTGCCACAAATGCCACAATTGTGCCACATTTTGCATCACTGGTGTATACCCTCCGCACTATGGGATGGCAAATTATTTTTACAAACACGCTTGCGGAGACATACATAATGAAATAATTATTAAATACCCATTTACATTACGACACATATGTTTATACTATACATCACATAAATCAAACAAAAAGTGTAATAAAATTAAGTTTGTCAAAAAATTAAAAAAGAAAATAGTTTATGTGTTTAGAGTGTTTTCGAGACACAGAAAATAAAAGAAACTGGTATTTTTTCAAATAATATAAATCGAAAAATTGATCCAGTGACAAATAAATATGTTTTGCTGATATATTAAACTTTTGGCAAAAATTCGTAATTTTGTTGGCAGCAAAACCCATAAAATCATCATTTAGTTAGTTTGGGTATTAAATATAGTCAAAATGACGATAAATCGTTAAACCTGGCAACACTGCATGCGATTGCTACTAAACATACATGCATACATACCAGTTATAACCCAGCATACCATATGCGCTCTAAATGAGCTCATAAAGACTCTTTTGTCGGAACGCTGACGCTCATAATGAGTTCATAAAATAATCATAAACAGTCATAAAACGCTCATATTTGAGTGGCTTTTTCCACTAAACTGGTCACTCATGAAAGAGCTCTAAATTTTATACATAAAAGAGTATTTTCCCAGCTTACCATATGCGCTCTAAATGGGCTCATAAAGACTCTTTTGTCGGAGCGCTGACGCTCATAATGAGTTCATAAAATAATCATAAACAGTCATAAAACGCTCATTTTTGAGTGGCTTTTTCCACTAAACTGGTCACTCATGAAAGAGCTCTAAATTTTATGCATAAAAGAGTATTTTATGACTCTTTTTTTAAAACGCATTTTGAGCTCTTATTCCAGTGCATAAAATAACATTTTTGAGCCTCATTTTGCGTGCATCAAAACTCTAAATAGTTGGTTTGGATCTATTCTATTTCTAAACCGCGCATCTGTTCTCAGCAAATTATCAGAAAGTCGGTAAATAATTCTTTTTTTCAAAATATTCACCACGTTGCTGACGAAATTATGCGAACGTTGCTGACGAAATTATGCGAAATGGCGAAATTATGTATTATTTTTGTATTTATTATAAAATAACTCACAATTTTGTCTTTACGCTTCCAAAAATATTCACTAATGAATCAATTTGTGTAACTTCTTTCTTCTGCTTAGCTGGAATTTACCGTTATCTGTCAGCGTGCAGAAATTACTCATAAAAAGCACATAAAATCTATCGTTTATGAGCTCAGAAATATGCGCGCAGAAACCACGCATAAAAACTCATAAAATTTACCGTTTATGAGCTCAGAAATTTACACGCAAGAAACACTCATAGAAAGTCATAAAATCGATCGTTTATGAGCCCAGAAATATGCACGCAGGAAACACTCACAGAAGCTCATAAAATCGCTCATATATGAGCTCATATATAAGAGCGCTCCGATAATGGTATGCTGGGAAACAACAATATTTTGTGGGTTTTTTGTTATTGTACGTGTTGATTATGACCACGGATGGTAACCGATTCTATGTGGTTGTTGGCTTCGCGAATGCTATTTTCTTTTATTTCGGTAACGTTATTTTAGGGGTAACTATATTTAAGTTATTTCGGTTGCGGGCTTTTAGCGTTAACGGTATTTTATTTATTTCGCTAGCGGTATTTTAGATATAAAATAACGTTACATTTTAGTTATTTCGGTAACTTTATTTTAGGGAAAGATTTTTCAGTTATGTTGGTAACGGCATTTTAAGGGTAACGTTATTTTAGATATTTAGGTAATGTTAATGCACACCACAATTTTTAGCCCCATTATGCCCGAGTTTTGATTACTTTCTTGCTTATGATCATACTTTGGGAAAATATATATATTTAAAGAAGTTTTTTCAGATCTTGGTAGATTATTTCGGTAACGGTATTTTTATGGTATTGAAATTTTAATTATATCGGTAACGGTATTTTACGGATAACGGTGTTTCAATTATTTCGGTAACGGTATTTTAAGATATTGATATTTTATTTATATCGGTAACGGTATTTTACGGATAACGGTATTTCAATTATTTCGGTAACAGTATTTTTGGGTTAACGATGGTCAGTTGGAAGTTGTTTGAATCGGTTACAGTAATTTAGCGATATTGACTGCCATCCCTGATTGCGTATATTCTTGTGTATAAAGCTTCAGTTATGCGAACGTTGCTGTATCCGTAACGGACCGTATCGTAATGTAAGCACGTTGGTTGCACTTATAGAACAATTAAAAACGTGCCATATGTTTTTGACATTAGTAGTAGGGTAGTCCTTATATTGCACTTTGTCGATTTATATGCTGCTTTCAACCCCTAAAAACGTGAAACAATGTCTAAAAAGTAAATTCTGAAAATTTGAGCAAAATCGATTAACCCTACGATGCTGCTCAAATTGGTCAAAGTTTGGGCTCCTGGCGCAAAAAGGGCCAAAATTGAAAAAAAATTATAAATTAAAATTTATGAATATATCATAACCTAAATACTTTTTGATTTACATTTGCCCAGAGATATTCTGATAAAAAATATAAATTTTTGGGATATCGTTAACCCTTGTTATTCCGGTACCAAAAAAAGGTAAAAAATAGCATATTTTTCAAACCTCTAAATTGATTTTGGTTTTAAATTTTGTTAAACAAAATTTCGAAAAATGTTAATTTTCTTTATTAATTTTAGAGTATATTAGTTGGGTATTAAAAATAAAAAGAAAATTTTATAATCCATCTTTTCAATTTTCGGGTATACCCATTTCAAAATGGCGGATTTCAAGAAAATCAAAATTTTATACCAAATTTTCAAAAATTAAAAAATCCAGATAGTTACTAATAACTAATAAATATATTTTGTTTACTTATTTGGCTTATAAATAGCCTTTAAAAAATAAGAACAATTGAAAAACATTGCTAACCTATGTTAGCCCGGTAGCGAAACTACACATTTTAGATAATTTGGAGCTTTATGCTAAAATTGATAAAAAAAATGAAAATGCTTGAAATTAATTACCAAAGTATGTTTTTTGTATTCTACTAGAATGGAAATGCACGTCGTTTGCCACAGAGCAAAAAAATGGTGTTTCTAAAATCAATGCCCCCATATAAACTGAAAAATATATTTTTTAATCAAGTAAATGGTCAAATTAAGTTACAAATATTATAATTTGTGGTAAATATAATTTTGTAGTAGTTAATTTTTTTTCAAAATTAACCCTGCACTGCACCGACACCAATTTTTTTTATATATATAATAAGTAAGCAGAAAATTCACAAAATTGTATTTGAATTAATTTTAGCAGTAAAATATTTTTTTTTAAATAGTTTATATGAATTAATTTATTTGCATTTTTATTAACAATTAATTGTAAACTAATGAGCAGCATAAATCGACTAAGTGCAATATAAGGACCACCCTAATATACATACATAAAACAAATACAAAATATTTTTCAAGCTTGTTGTGTCTAAGATGTTCATCATCCATTTTCAGGTAGTTGGTTTAATTTTTTAAATAACTTTAATTGAATTAATTAAAAAATATTCTAAACCACATTCACTTCTCTTTATTTGTTTCTTTTTTATGAAAAGCAAACAGCTGTTTACAACACAGTGATTGATATCCAAAATGTTCAAAGGGTGCAGAAAAAGTACAAAGTGCAGAAAAAGTACCAAGTGATTTAAATAGTATTAAAACAGTATTTTGTGTGTGTATATAAACATTAATAATTAAATAATTGATATTTTAATTGTAGTTTTACAATAACAGATATGTATTTTAACATATAAATTCACATGTACATACATATATTATTTTGTAAATGTGCATACACAAAACAAGGTTTTGATACCTTTTTATATATTTCACATTTCTATTGTATGTGTATGTGTTTATTTATTTATACATATATATACATATTTGGAAATATGATGTATTATAAGTTATTATAAGATATTATTACTAAAAAAAGGGCGAAAATACCCGCATTTAATTTAACACAAAAGCAGGCCATCACTGCTTTACAAATGTCACGTAACAACGGAAGAAAATTCTATTTTATACAGAATGTTACATTTTGATACGTTACAACTACGGTTCATTAAATTTCGGTAAGCGTTTGCATTGCTTTTCGTATACCAAAAACGAACAGCTGATTCATACAGTACAGATACGTTACAGCAACGTTCGCATAACTGAGCCTTAAGCATTGAATGTACGTATGTATGATGAAATAAATAGAATATTTTAAAATTTGATTCAAAATTTTAAGAAGTATTCCCACATTTTCACTCATAACTTTTGAACGCGTTAACCGATTTTGATCATTTTCACTAGCAAACTGCTCATGATATCAACAAACAATCTGACTGAAAATTAGCAACACCTCTTCTGTATTAGCGGAGTATTTTGTATTAACACAGACAGACGGACAGACGGACAGACGGACATGCCTATATCGACTTCTCTATTCATGCTGATCAAGAATATATATAGTTTATGGGGTCCCAGAATTTTTTTAAAAGAATTACAAACATTTGACAAAGTGATATATACCCTCCTGCACTATGGGATGGAGGATTTAAAAACACAATTTCATTTTAGATAAAATTGTATATTACCCCATTCAGAGTCACACTAGAAAATTTGTCAATTATATTTTGGATGTAAATGTGTATTACATCAATACAATTAATTGCATCATTTTGTGTATAATTTTATACACAAAATTTACCCCAATTTGTGTCTTTTGAATTGATTTCTTTCTGGTTCTTAACCCTAAAAAAAAAATTGTTTCATTTGTACCATTATGAGTTCTTAATTTAGTGTAAGATTTTTTTCAATCTAAAACTCTAAATTTAGTTTCAACGTTTTTTTCCGTCTTTGTTATTCACTGGTGTGAGTTAATAAATTCCAAAAATCTTCATTTTCATTATATTAGTTTTTATTTTTGAATATAATGAAATTTCCAAATGCTATGGAATTTGTTACAAATTATAAAGTTGTAAACCTTTCGCAAGTGGCTAAAGTCTAAAAGGATTAACAGATATTTCAGATTTTCATGACGTCTTAAAATCAAAAACCGGATACAACTATAGCTAATTTTGTATATATCAGTATCAGTTCAGATATAAATTTATACCGCTATATAAAATCGTATTAAATCCTATCGCGTCATTATTCGGATGTTATTTAATTATTATGCCCATTTCTCGGATAAAACTGTATTAAGACTCATATTGAATTTCGTATGATTATATAAAGCATCATATTAATTTTAATCGGGTTATTAGAAGTTGAAACTTGTTTACTTTTTTTTACATTTATCAAGTTTTATCTACCCTAGACGTATATAAGCACATAAAAATATAAAGTAACGCAATTTTATTTTTCGACGTTTTCAAAAAGTTTTCCGCATAGTCCTTTTTTTTATTTAATTAAACTAAAATTAATATTTAGCTAAAAATTTAACGTAATTAGACAATAACGATGCATACCCAACTTAAAGTACACAAACGTTTTCAAATTTGACGTGTTTCGCGGATTGTGATCAAACAGATTAAAGCGTTGTTTTTAAGGAAATGCACTTTATGGGGGAGGTTTTTGTCTCATAGTAACATGGTTATCGCAATCATAAATCCAAAAATGTATAATGCTCTTCGAATATGGTTCCTTCAACCATGTTTTTTCTTTGCGTGTAGCTCTTGTATAATATTATATTACCCTATGATCGATATCTAGGTTTAACAGGATTTCGAGCTTAATGAAAATGCAAGTGGAGATTTTTTTATTTATATTATTTTTAAACACTATTTCCACTGTGCTTCATATTTCATAGTTTTCATACTTATCAGAAAATTTGAACTTACAAAAAACTAATTTACTGCTTTATTATATTTAACTTTGTTAACTTTAGCTTCCTGTGATGTCGGTTTCGCTGTGTATGGTCGTTTTGCTGAAGATTATCCCTCCGTATCGTTTATTGCCCATTTAACTGGTGCTCTAGCTGGTGTGACAATTGGTCTATTGGTATTGAAAAATTTCGAACAAAAACTACACGAACAACTTCTCTGGTGGATTGTTTTAGGCATCTATGCGGCCTGCATCATTTTTGCCATAATTTTCAATATTCTCAATAGTGCTGTAATGCAGAGTCTGAAAGCGAAACCAACTTATGCTACCGAAACAATTTACAATAACTTTCAAGTTTGATATCAAGCTTTAATATATTTTTTCTTTTTATTTATTTTTTTCTTTCTTCTTAAAAATGAATTATTTTTATGTTTTTTTTTTCGTTGTCATTTCAGTATTATAATTATTTTCTAAAGGACATTATTTAAAAATGAATTAATTAACTTAACTAAATATTAGTTTTTTTTATGTTTTTCCTCTTTTTTTGTTATTTGTTTATTTAAAGAATACATAATTAATAAATTAGTTTTTCTATTGAAATACTCATTCCTTAAAAATATAATTTATTGTGTTATTTGATTAAATTTTAAATTTTTATTTGATTCTGTTTTGCAAATATTGAAAAAAAAACATACAAAACTGAACTAAAAAACCACAAAACACGATGATTTGTGTGCAATAATAACTTTAAAATGCATTTATATACATATAAATATGTAGTATATAACAAATACAAACATACATATATTAGGCTGGCACTTATTTTAATGGAATATTTTTTGAAATATCAAAAATTTCGCTTTGACAGTGCCCGTCCAGCCAGAAAAAGACAAGCCTATCACCGCTGGCAAGGCACAGTTGCAAGTGGTACAAGTGCTGGCAACAAGTGCTTTCAAAATCCCAAAATGATAACATTATTAGACAAAAGGTCCATTCTGTTCAAAAAGCGTGGGACAAGCGCTGAGGAATCAATTTTTCCAATGTTGTCAAAATCAATAAATAAGTGCTCCAAAATTTGTTTTTAAAAATGAAATTAAAAAAAAGTTGATGTTTAATTTTTGTTTGTCCCGCCGAGATTCGAACCCAGGCCGCCAGCTTCACAGCCGACAGCTCTAACCGCTAAGCTGAAGAGACATATATTACTTAATATGTAGCTTAAAACCTAAATAAATGATAACTGCTTAATACAAATTGGCTGCTGAAATATGTCAGCACTGGCATAAGGTTTGATGGAAACAACTTTGCCAACCAACGTTTGAAAAACAAAACAAAAGAGTTGGTCTTAAAAGAGCTTTTTTAGAAAAAAAATTAAACAGTATAAAAAAATCACAAAAAAATGTTTTTCTGGAAACGGGCTTGAACTCGGAACCTTTCCGCTCTTGTTTAGGTATGCCTGTTAGTAGTCCGATTGCAAATTGGAAAAGGTATAAGTGACGTAATATCGAGCGTTAGTTTTGATTCTGAACCTTCCATACCCGCCGGTGGGGCAAATATGATTACCCAAAAAAAGGAAGCTTTTTGCATATAACATTTCAGTGCTCGCCAATTTTTTGTTTCCCATCCAATTTTCAATCCAATTAACAAAAAACATGCTTACATGTGTGGGTTATCTCTAATTGTTTCCCGACATATTCCCATTTAAAAATGATAAATTCCTAATTTGGTCCGACTCAGGTCCAGTTTTTTGCGAATAGCGGGAGGAAATTAACGTTATTAACATTAATGTAAATTTATGGGGGGTGATATATCATTCAATTTTTGAAAAACATGCTTTTATTAAAATAAAAAAGTTAAAAGCTCAGTGGTTGGAGCTGTCGGCTGCCACTCTGGCAGTCAGGGTTCAAATCCCGGCGGGAACAAAAAAAATTATACATGAACTTTTTTTATTATTTTATTTTTGAAAACAAAATTTTAGACCACCTATTTCATGGTTTTACCAACATTTTGCCAACGATGAAAATTTAGTTTCCCCAGTGCCAGTCCGACACAGGCGGACCTTTTGTCTAATGATGTTATTATTTTGGGATTGAGAAAATACACGTTGCTAGCACTTGTTCCACTTGCTAAAGTGCCTTGCCAGCGGTGGTCCGTTAGTCTTTTTCTGACTGTGTTATTTACGTTTTAAGCTATCAAGTATTATGTATCTCATTAGGTCAGTGGGTAGAGCTCTCGGGTGTCCATCTGCCGGAAAGGGTTGAAGTCCCGGCAGGACCAAAAAAATTTAACTAAATTTTTAACTGATTGTGAGTCTCAGGTGAAATACCTCTTACTGAGGCTCAGTTATTTAAATTAATTGTATATAACTAAATTGTAAGTTGAAAATAGTGCTACTATGTTTAACTGAAAGTCAGTTACTAAGAACGATTGTTTGGTTAAAATTCCAGAATAAATATATCGTCACCTAAAATCCAAAAGGCGTAACTGACAAAAAATTCGAAATTTACGTCCAAAACCACCAATTTTATTAATTAAAATCTAAAGGCAGTAACTGCAGTTTCAATATTTCTATTAACCACAAAGTCGTATAGTGCAGTTTTTTGTCTTTTATATAATGTTCGTTTGAGGTAATTTTGGGTAAAGCCTGGTAAAATGAGATTAATGAAAAAATTAGCTCAAAAAGAGATAAAAATCCTAAAAATACCTAGAACGCACAAAACCACATTTCAAGCCTAAAAATAAACGTCAAAATTTTTCATATAAAAAAAATGTTATTAAGATTTGAATATACAAAAATATTTAAATAATAATAATAGTGATATTTTATAAAGCAATTACGTTAGTTTGTTCTACTTTTTAACGTGTGTTCTATTTTTTTGCATAAACTTTGTATTGGAGTTACGGTTTTTTGGTTTCAGAAAAATCGATTACAAAAGGCCGTAACTACATTAAAAAGTACTATTTTTTCCATGATTTGTTTTTCTCAGAAACAAATCCGTCTTTGTTTCTTAATCATAGTTCTTAAATTTTGATACTAAACTTCAAGAAGTTTTTTATTTACGTTTTATGTCTCTGCTGTAAAAAAACTAAACAGTATAGTTACTGCCTAATGGATTTTAGGTGACGATATAGTAGTTATCTAACAAGAAAAATATTTGTGGAAAATATATAAAATTTATACTTTAGTGTAATTGAGGAGGTCGCAACAATTCAATTTTTTAAGTTTTTTGTTTTTTTTTATTGAATATTATTCTACACATTAAAATATATGTATCTATTATTATGGAACATGAAAAAGCTCAATAATTACACTGCAATTCAATACCAAATATAATGATTCAGATCAAAATGAAATAATTCCACATTTATGGAAAAAATCACTACGAGAGATTTTTGAAAAATGTATGGTACAACTTAATTATGTTTCTATGGTAACTCAATGATAACTGTAAGACGTTAAGAATTTTATTACAGCTGTCAATAATTAATTTAAATTATTAAATTATAATCTTAAATACTTATAAATAAAAATAATTAAAAATGAAGCAACAGTATTGAGTTTAAACGTCGGAAAAAGATAGAGTGGTCCTATACAGAGAACAAATAAAAAACGAGAAAACTGTCATAAAAAGTATGTAATTGTTTTGAAGTGATTTTTCCTTTTATCTAAAATTTGTTTCCAGATATGATGATAAGGATCCCTTGGCTTTGTCCTTTCACAAACCTTGCAAACACAAAGAAAAAAGTAGTTATAACTGTGGGCATTTGATTATCCGCAATCGTGAGTTATTTTACAAAAACAAGGCAAAAATTGAACAAGATCTGTATCTAACGCGGTTGATAGATCCATATGCACCCAAGCGCCACAAGTAAACATCTTTAAGAAAAAAAAATTCTTGCAACTATATTCTGAAACACAAAAGAAATCCATGCGAGTATGTCAATCCTTCTTTTTGAAAGCATTATCGATTACAGGAAGAAGAGCGAATAGTATTGCAAAAAATGTTTTCCATGTTAATATTCTTAAGGAGAACCGAGGTGGAGATAGGCATATAGACAGGTTCAAACCAAAATAAGATAGTGTACAAAAATTCCTTGAAAACCTACCAGCGAAAGAGAGCCATTACAATAGAAATAAATCCCATAGTTGCTATCTTTCACCAGAACTCAATATAAAGAAATTATGGGGAATTTATAACAATTCAGTAGAAAGTTCACCGAAAGTTAAAAAGACATATTTTTGGAATATTTTTAATACTCTAAACATAGGATTCTCTTCCCCAGCGGCAGATGTGTGTTCTCAATGTGTATTAAATAAACAAAAAATCAAGGTGGAAAAAAATTCGATTTTAAAACAGCAGCTAATTACTCAACAAAGGACTCACAAGTTAAGGGCTAACACTTTCTATGAATTTGCTAGGAATGAGCCTCCGAAATCTGTAAGCCTTTGTTTCGATATGCAACAACTTCAACCATTACCACGCACCCAAATTCAAGGCGCGTTTTATCTAAGGCAGATAAGCTACTATACGCTATGTGTTGTCGGCATTAAATCTAAAGCTCCAGTGTTTTATACCTGGACGGAAGATCAAGCTGGCCGAGGTGTTGTTTGCGTTGGTTCTGCATTGCTGGCACATTTGGATTCACTGAGTGCCGGTTGTGGTGGACAAAACAAAAATATGCATATCATACATACTTTAATGCACTGGATGTTAAATAACGCACCCAAGCAGCTAAAACAAGTGGAATTATATTTTCCTGTCCGAGGTCATAGTTTTTTTGCCTGCTGATCGAGTTTTTGGACGCTTTGAAAAAGACTTGCGAAAAAATACAACAAGTTTTGTTAAAGAAGACTACCATCAAATTTATTCTTTACATGGACAAGTTAAGATACTAGGAAAGGATTGGCACCTTAAAGATTTAAAAATGTTGGCAGAATATTACCGTCCCAATAAAGGCATACAAAATATGAAACGAGTTTATTTTAAGCTGTCCTCAAATAAGCAGAAGCAATATGTAGTTAACACTTTTCAAATATACAAAGTTGAAGGAAACGAAAAGTTCATCAGCTATCTTAAACGAGACAAAATACCTTCCAAGTGGCTTGATGAAATTACTCTTGGTGTTGCAATTAGTTTGGAAAAGAAAAAAGATGTTCTAAAACTATTGGAAAAGAATTACGACCAACAGTGGTCAAACATTTCGGAGTTAGAATATTATGCAAATATATTCGCAGATAAGCAAGGAAATAGCGGCAATGTTGAAGACGACACAACTTTATGTCACTGTTTGGAGGATGAGACTGAAATGAAAGTGTAGCACAATATTGATTTTTTATATTACCTTAATTTAGTACTTAATTTAGTATAGCAATTTGAATTATTTTTTTTTTTTGTATTATCTGAATATAATGTAGGAATTTGAATTAAATAAATTTTATTTTATTCAAAGCAAATTTATTCAAAGCAAAAAGTCATAATTCCAAACCTAGTTCATACCAAAACGCAATATTTCCATACGGTTCAGATCAAAACGAAATCAATCAATCAAAACGCAACAATTCAAAATTTGTTGTCTAAATAACTTAAAAACTAAACGCCAGATAATTTAATCTATTTGTGATTTGTATTGTTTGTTATTAACTATAATACCACTATAAATATTTTTAAAAAAATTTATACACTACTTACTTTAATTACATTTCTTCGTTTATCCATTAAACTGTTATGAAGGAATTATTGCGTTTTGTTATGGACCTCCTCAACTATGAAAATAACCAAGATCTTGACATAAATTGTGTAAATTTTTTTTTATCAAAGCCAAAAACATTCACATGAACACAAACCCGCATTTTAAGTTCTTCTCGTGGCATCTTCTAATATTTTTTCGCATGATTGCAAACGTCTTGTAAACCTGTATTCCTTATCCACAGATTTCCGCATCCTCTTTAAAAAATAACAAATTAATTTATTTTTTCTCAAAAGGAAAAAATATGATAATAAAACTTATTTTTTTTTTTTTCGTTTGTCAGCACTTGGTTTAATTTGGAATTAACGGTTATCCGTGGCGACCAGAAGATATTTTGCATGTCCGAAATCAACAAAAATTCAATTAACTTAAGCCGAGCAGAGATGGTCAATATAATTGATTTACATTATATTGATATTTGCACATACAATTTCATTTTTATTGAAATATAAATTAAATTAAAATTGATCAATATTTTCTATTTGTTCAACATGCGAAATTTCACACATTTTAAAATAAGAGAGAGATTATTTTTTATTTTGGAATAATTAATTTATTTATTTTCAAACAAGCAGAAACAAATTTCTTTTCAATAATATGGATTTGAAAAACAAAAATTCAATTAATTTTGAATTTTTCTACTTAATTGATTAACTTTCAATATAGAGTACACACCTTCAAGTAAAAAAACTAAAATTGATCAATAATATTTATCGTGTGTAGCCCACTTTAAATTTATTTTTATTTTTTTAGAACTTGTTTTTGAAAAATACTTGACAATTTCAAATTTCTTTATTTGAATTTACAGGGTAACCGAACTAAAGTTTTTTTAATTAAGGTGTAGTACACACGTTAAATATTATTGATCAATTTTATGTTGTTTTCAAAAAAATGTATTGAAAGATAATCAATTTAATTGAAAGTTTCAAAATGGTTTGAATTTTTGTTTTTCAAATTAATAATCTGTGGGCAACATTGATTTTGTTTTTAATCTGTTATTTGAGGTTAAAAAATAAAAAAAATAAAATAAAGAAAGAACATAAATTAATGCAAAATAAAATATAATCCCTGTAAGCGCAGTTATATATAAAAATTTCCTATAGAATGGAAAATATTGATCAATTTTAATTTAGTATTTTTCAAATCATTGAAATGTGTGCGTGCAGAGATAAATAAAATTGAAATCAATTATATTGACCGTCTGTGCTGGGCTAAAACATAATTTTATAGCATTTATTTCAGTTAAATTTTTTTTTTTTCGGATTTAACTGAGGAATTAATTAACTGAGCAACTGAAAAATTTTTTCGGAGTGGTATTATATTAAAATGTTATTTTACATCGAATCTGAAGCGTTGAATTTTGAAGCTTTCTTTGATATTTCAAATGATTTACTATTGCTTCTATGCTTCTACACGAGAACAAGAAATTCTCATAGAGTTTGTGATTTATTCTAACAAATATCTTTAGACTTTTTTAGAACATTTTCCCCTCCGTTATGATTTCTTTAGGCAAGAATGAAATCCAAATGAGGACCAGCCAACAACAATTTCTAAAATAAGCTTTCGGAATAAGTTCGGAATTTTGCATTAGAACTTGCTAAAACTGTAAATAACGCGAAAATCTTAATTTTAATTTGAATATTCGCATTATCACTTAGGTTAGGTTAGGAAGGGTTATGTGCCCAGGGGCACAACTCCACTCGGAGACCAATACGGTCCATTGTGAATCCCATCAGAGAAAAAACGGTGAGAAAGAATAGAAATAGACAGAAACATAGATTGCATTATCACTTAACAATTTAAAGAAAAACTTTAATTTAATTAATTTATAACTTCTTTGATTGCAAATGAAAATTTTCAATATCAATTGTAAATTTTCAGCATTTCAAATAGAACACTTTAATTTATTTAAAGTTTTCTTGATTTCAACTGATATGGCCAATAAATATAACAAACTCGTTTGTAGCTAGAAAACTATAATAAATTTTATGTTTATCTCAGTTTTACCATATTTACAAGTAATACACGAGTTTTTATGAGAAGACCTAATATTAAGGTTTTTAAAATTTAAAGAAACCATACGATATTTAAAATAATATATAAACCGTCCTATTATATTAAATTAGATAAAGTAACATTTAATTTAATAAAATTATATTAGAACAAAATTCGGACAAAACTGTATCAAATTACTTCTAATTGTATCTAAATTAATCAGATTTGATACAATTACATGTAATTTGATAAAATTTCATAAGCATTTTTTGGGATGAAATTTCATATAATTAATTAATTACACACCAAAAAAAAAACGCCCTGTTAGAAATATAATACAAAATCTAAAAAGACTGTAACTACACTTTTTAGTTTTTTACTGGAGAGACAAAAAACATTACAAATAAAAAAACTACATAAAGCTTAGTATTCAAATTTTAGAATTATGCTTTAGAAACAAAGACGAATTTGATTCTGAAAAAAAAGTTCATGGAAAATAGTAGTTTTTAAGTAATGTAGTTACGGCCTTTTGTACTTAATTTTTCTGAAACCAAAAGGCCGCAACTCCAATACAAAAATTTATGAAAAAATAAAACAAATATTTAAGTTTTTAGTCATCTTATGTATTTTTATCTATTTATTGTAATATCTGCTTTAAAATATGTAGTTGTTTGGGTTGTAATACAGTTTCATTATTTTTAATGTAAATGTAAGTCATTTGTAGAACAAATAACATTTTTAACTAACCTTGTAGTTCATTTAAAAAAACAACTCACATCAAATGACTGTTTTATGATTTTACATTCATTTTTTACAGTTGTTTTCTGTTATTTAAAAAAAAAATTTGGTTTATTTTTTACTACCATGTGGTTCATTTTTACTACAATTGTTAGTAATTTTTTGAACATTAAAAAACAAATGACAATGTTAGTTGAATTTAATGAAATGTAAGTCGTCCTTTTATTAAATGAAATTGCATTTGTTTTTGACTACAATTGCTGTCGTCTTTACCAACATAATTTCCTAAGTGTGGGCTTTTGATTTTCGTTAATAAAATCGGTATTTTAGGACGTAAACATTTAAAACTTTGTGGGAAGGTGTATTTTGATTAACTACATCCTAATTAATCAAAACCTCAATTTTTAATTTTTTGTTAGTTACGGCCTTTTGGAATGCTGTTTGGAAAACATTTCCGTATCCCATGTTTCTAATAATAACATGTTTGCTTGCAAATATAATTATGTTTACCTGTAAACATATATATGTTTGGAACTAGTGAAAAACGTCTACCTGCAAAAATATATATGTTTGTCTGCAATTGTTTATGTTTATTATAAGTATGTTTTCGTGTAAATTTTAACAAAAATTAATTAAAATGTATTCCATTGCTTAGTATTGCATCTAACTATACAATTTAAGTGCCCACCTAATTTGTATGTTTGTTCGTAGATTTAAGTTTTTATGTAAATATTTATTTAGAGATACGTAATATATAACTAGATATACATATATATGTATGTAGTTTATGGTACAAACAATTGTTTATTGTTTTAGGACAATATGAAATTAAATTATAACATTGGGCGATAAAAAAAAGAGTTTTAAAGTACAAAAAAAACACATTGGATAAACTATTTTTTATTAAAAGAACAAATATTATTATTATTTTATTTCTTTAATAAACATTGCATACATTTAGGTAAGTCGTCTATATTTCAAATATTTGAAATTACAATTTCACTTAGAATTATTTTGGTGTTTTCGTTAAATTTTGGTAAGTAATTTGAAAGCATAAAATATATCATAGTTTGAACAAATATTAAAATATAAAAACTCCATTTTGAAACCTAACCTAACGATCCATATCACATTTTTGCACAAAATGTTAAAGGTGTACGTAAATTTTGTTAATGTTATTGTAGACTAGCTTAAAAGTCCGATACTTCGTTACCGGTAGTTTTATATATCGGTATATATTATAAGAGAAAATTACTTATTTTTTAAGGATTTGTTTCAATAAATTATTTTTTTTTTCATACTAGGGATTTTTTTTATTAGCATTGGAATTTCATTAGCATTATTTAACTAATGCTAATGAAATCACACTAATGCCTGAAGAACTAATTACAATTGAGCGAAAAAAGCATTTGTTTACAAAAAAAATGGAGTGTAAATTGTAACACTGAATACGGGAAACGAAATGGAACGAGGAACTAACTAGCTATTATCCGATAACATATGTTTATGTTTGTATTATCACGTAAATAAGTAAAATAATGAAATCACCCTGTGGCTGTTTTTTTTTTTTTTTAATTTATCCGTCGGGATCTCTCTCGGACCTAGCCTATTTATGTTATAAGGGTATATTAATATTCTAGTGGAGCAAAAATGTTGTCCGTTTTGTTTTGGTGATACTGGACATTTTAAAATATCGTCATTTTGTAAAATGGCTTGTATCTCGAAAACTAAGCATGATATCGCAAAACGGACAACATTTTTGGAAACCTTAACAAGACGAGTCGTACCGACAACACAAATGTGTACAATGTTCCGATTCCAATCGTTCCCCACTTTGTTCCATTTTGGACCAATGTTCCATTCTGTTATCGAAGTGTGTGTTTATTTTCACGTATGACAACACAATTGTGTATAGTGTTCCGATTCCAATCGTTCCCCGTTTCATTCCATATCGTTCCATTTTGGACAATCTTCCATTCAGTTATCGGAGTGATTAAATTTTTATTTTCACGTACGACAACACAATTGTATACAGTGTTCCGATTTCAATCGTTCCCCGTTTCATTCCACAACGTTCCATTTTGGACCACTGTTCCATTCTATTATCGGAGTGATTAATTTTCATTTTCACGTACGTTTTTGGGTAAACAAATAACTGTTTTTTCATAAAAAATTAATCTTTCGGAATATTTCCCAAACCTAGCATATTTGCATTCAGTCAATTGCAATTTTCTTCCTTTAACTAATTCATTACTAATGGTAATAAATTTGAAATCATTACCATTAGTCAATGAAATGAAATCAATGAAATTCATTATCATTAATTAAACAAATGCTAATGAAAATAATTTCATTACAATTGATATCAATAAAATTGTAATGAAATCATCAATTAATTAGTCTCATGTATGTTCCATTTAAGTAAATTTTTTTGTGATTTCAAGTTTCAGATTTCTAAATTAATGGAATCCCATAGGTTATTACAGGTGGAATTACTTTCTTTTAAACCCCATCTACACCAAGATATTATAAAAACCCTTATATTCAAAGCCCTCTATGAACCAATTTCTTGAAAAACACTTTTGGATATAACACTATTCATTGATATTAACTTTATGTCTGACAGCAAAAATTAGTTTTAGTACAATTTTTAAAATGTGTTATTTCTCTATCAACCATCAGATTTATTTTTGAATGCGATATCCTCTATCACCCACATTATGGTTATCGAATTATTCAAAATGTATTATTGCTACACATAAGTTGTTTCCTACAACTGTACTCAATATAGATTGATTTATAATTTAAGAGTTTGATCTCTTCTCCTGAAAAAATGTGTTTAGGTTCATAGAGGGTATTGAATATAAGCTCTCTATATTCAATAAATTAACTCATACCTCAAAAAAAAATATATATATATTTGAAATTTCAGACTTTCAGACTGAATCGCTTGCGCAGGACGTTAAAGCGAAAACTTCCTCTTTGTGTCACTCCCTGTAAACATTTTTGAATACCCAGTTTTAGCTGATGCCTGCACCGAATTATAATTTCCTAGATTCATCGGCTTATGCTGTGTGCATCGAAAACCAATTCTTAAGATCATTACATTTCCCCAAAGAGGAAATATAAAAAATTACCTAAGATGCATTAATAACACAGGCCTACAATGATTTTGGTGCCGCTAAAAATAAAACAGATTTCAAGTACGTTCGGTACCCTGATAAAAAATTGATACTTACTTTTTTAATGCTACGTGTAGTTTTCGAGCATTCATCTCTATATTAAAGTAATCAACGTATGTCTTCTTCACTGCATCTGTTATAGGTTTTCTAAACTTTTTTACTACATATTCACCACAAATATAACAAAATGTATTTGGATTATTTACACAACACCTTCTCGACGACGGCATATCGATATTATCATTTAATCAAAGTAATTAGTTGACTATAATGACATTAAGTATAATAAAATACATTTTTTAGGTTATGACCGATCGATACAAACCTGAACGTAGCTTCGCGATTTTGACAGCTAACCATGACGTCTTGCGGACTAATTAACCAAATTATAGCATAGAATTAGCGGCACCAAACAAAAAATTTTTTTTTGTAGGCCTGTGTAATCATTATAAACATTTAGTTTACAAATACACATTTAATCTTTTTTAATCTAAATACTTTATTTTGTCTTTAATTTAATTAACAGACAATTACTTTTACAAGCCGTGAGAACACAAAATTAAATTTGCCTTAATCCACAATTTTGTTTTATGTATGAAAAACGGATACAAAAATCATCCATGGGTGATTTTTTATATGTCTTATAAGAGTTGTACTTTTTATTATCATTTTCCTCTTCTCTACTACATCTTGACATGCAGCGACATCTACTTGACTCTGCTATATTTTTCAATCTTGGTGTCGTACACACGATTACACAGCTTGGCGATTTTTGATGACTTGACTAACTTTGAGTGTATCTTTGGCGGTATAGCAAGGCCGCCAATGTGGAGACTTTTTCGTAAAAAATAGCCCTACTTCTCGTTACAAGGAACCCACCAAACAACAAAAATTAAAAAAAAAATTGTGTTAGTTTTTAACGAAATTGATTTTTTTTTGGATATGTAATATAATATCTTATAATAAGTATCCTTTGTGACGTAGTTAATTATGTCGTCACAAGGTGTCACTAAAGTCGCAAAATTTTTAATGTATTTTCTAATAAGAAAAAGTTAATTTTTTTAAGTTTTACTAAAATAGTTGCCAAAAATTCATTTTTAAGTATTAGTTTGTTTTTTTGGTTTTTAATTTTTGAATCTATGTATTTTAAATAAAAATAAATATTGATTTTGAACAAAACTTTGTAGTAAATACTCGTATATGGAGTGGAGCTTTTAAATACTACTCTTTTTTGTTGGCTGCTTAAAAATATCATAAGTTTAATGGATTATTAAAAAAAACTTTGTTAATTGGTTCCAAATTTTTTTTTTTTTTTACATTTGTTTAATAGGAAAATAAAAATAACCGATTTCTTACCTAAACTTTAAAAACATTTTTGCTTGAAAGTGCCGAAAGTCATATTTTTGTAATCTCTACTTTTGTGATTCATTTTGATAAAAAATATTAAAAAAAGTATGTAAACCAAGTTTCATGTCTTAATTTTTTTAGCAAAGAATGGACTCTAGTGAAAATATCTACAACTTTCTTAGTTTTTTTTTAGAATGCTCTAATCAACAAAGTGTTTAGAATTATCGATGCTTTTAGAAAAAAGAAACTTGGAAGGAAAAGTATTATGCTTTTAGTACACAGAAAAACTTAAAACGGGTTTCAATTAAAACAATTATTGAATCAATTAATACTTTAATTCAGGGGTGCCCAAGGCCTATGCGCTTGGTGCTCATTTGTTTTTGTAAAAACACTTAGCTATAGGCTGTGTGTTTTAATACACATATAGAGCGCTCAGCACTAGCAATACGAAATACACAAACAACTTTGTCTTATTAGTTTTTTTGTCGTTCTTCACTGTATACACGCAAGTGCAAAGCAACAACACTTTCGTATGCTTTGCTGGTAAACAAAAAAAAAATTAAAATGGAATAAAGTTTTAAATAACTTCTACAAAAAAATATGATACTTACAAAAAGAAGTGTGTGAACGATACGTTGGTATGTGTGTTTTTGGTAATGCTGCGTCTATGTGTGCTTGTCATGTATGTTAACTTTAAATCAGGGATGGTAGGCAAAACCGCCGGAATACCGTTATCGATTCAAAACCCTTTCAACTGACTATCGTTATCCCAATAATACCGTAACCGAAATAATTGAAAGACCGTTATCCGTAAAATACCATTATCCATATAACTAAAATACCAATATCCTTAAAATACCGTTACCGAAATAACTGAAATACCGTTATCACTAAAATACCGTTACCGAAATAATCTTATGAGATAGAAAAAAAGAATCGCTGCAAAAAGATAAATTTTCCCGTTACCGAAATAACTGAAATATCGTTACCCCTAAAATACCGTTTCCGAAATAAAAGAAAATAGCGTTAAACTAAACATAACATCAAATAACGATACCCGCATCGAATCGGTTACTGCAAAGTTTATATTTAATAGTGTATGAAAAAATAATTTGAGAAATACATCTAAAATAAAAGATGTATTTGTATATTTAAAAGTCAATTAAAATATTAATAGATTCAGTTAAATATTTATAATTTTTATTTATAATAAAAATTGATATAAAACTTTTAAAGTGATTAAACTTTAGAAAAAAACCATAAAATTCTTATAACCCAATAAATAACTCCACAAATATAAAGTGCAGATCAAAAATATTATAAAACTTTTTTTTTAAATTTTTCCGTAATTTTAACTCTGTAATAAAAAATTTTATTTGTTTAAAATATGTATTTTTTTGGGATTAGCAAAATGTTTGCTAAATTTAGCAACTGCTTTTAAAAAATTAAAATTAATAAAATATTTTGTTAAAATCTGCAACAAAAATTAGTACAAAATTCAGTAACTTGTAAAATGAGGATAGCAAAAAATTTTACAAAAATAAAAAATTATACTAAAAATTACTACAAAAATAGAACAGAGCGATTAAAAATTGTGTCCAAATATTTACTTTTTTTCTGAGTGAGTCAGTCAGTAATGTTATTCTTTTATAAATATAGATTATGTCATGTGTTTTGTATGTACGACAAAAGGTAGAAACATTGTTTGCGTGAGTGTCAAAATATTTAGAAATAGTGGCAAAATAAAAATCAGGTGAAAAATGCATGCGAAAAAACAAATTTAACATAAGTCATTTATGTCTAAACTGAAAAATTGATTTGACGGTAAAAAAAAAATAGGAATCAATGACATTGATTAATGTGAAGCGTTTGTTGTTCCCAGCAAGGGTTGTTTAAAGCACATCCCAGCATAATCTTAGTAATGGGTTCTGATTGCCAATATCTAACTAATAGTCAGTGGAATTAATTCGGCGTCAAAACTCATTATTTTTCTTCGACAAGGTCGTTTTTGTCAGTACCCAGCCAGAAATTAACGACGGTTAAAAAAAAAAAAAAACCAGTACTGGCAAACAAGTGACATTTTGTAAAACCAATGTTTTGCCACTAATATCCAAAGTAGTGCTTTGCCAGTACTGTTTTTACAAAATATACTTGTTATTTGAATTTTTTAAGATTTTATATATTTTACTGGTGTGTTTGATAGAGAATTTATACGCGCATGGTAATGGAAAGTAATCCAAAGTGGAATGTACTAAAAAGTGGAATATACTTAAAAGTTACTAAAAAATAAATAAGTAAAATTAATTACATCAATAACATTCTGGGATTTATTAGCTAAAACCTCATATTTTAAGAGCATAAAAGCATTTTTTCCTGCACTCATCCGCAAAGTTGCTGAAACTCAATGTATATATCAAAATACCACATTTTTAGAGCATTTTGATTTTTTTTTTTTAAATATTTCTAAAACATTTATCTAAAGAAAAAATAATTTTTTATATGCTCATATACCTGAAGTTGACGGTTCCATTATAAAACTTTTACTTATAGAAGTCTTAATAAAAAATATAATCACTTGAAATATCAAAATTTTCTCTTTTAATCAATGCGCGCAAAAATAACAAAAATTATTGAACTTTAAACACACGCTGCAAATAAAGTAACCAACCTAGAACTTTTATTTTTGCAGTTAGTGATGTAGAATTTTATCTACTTTCATATGGTACCAAATACGGTTGTGATAGTTAAAGTTCATCTTTTGAATTAATCGCCACTTTTGATGGCTTTCACCCCACAGTGCGTCGTGAGAAAAATAATAGCAATATCTAAAAAACAAAAATAAAACCAATCGGCTACAGTTTGCTATGGAGTATATCCAGTGGAGTTTTGGCACAATGTACTATGAACGGATGAGTCCTCTTTTCAATTTGAAGGGTCATTTGGAAAAACTTATAAGCATCTTTCCAAAGGATCGAAGTATAAAGCAGCACAACCCCTTAATCGTTTCGGTGAGGGCTCAGTAACATTTAGGGGATGTGTCTCATGCAATGGATTTGGAGATCTGGTACCAATAAAATACACACTAAACCAGTCAGGGTACCGTGACATTTTAAATGACCAAGCTTTTCCTTCAGATCAGAGACTATTTCCTAATAAAAATTGGATTTTACAGCATGATAATGCTCCATGCCACAAAGTATGGTTACCAACAACGTTTTTAAATAGACTTGGGCAAGCTGTTCTCCCAAGGCACCCCAGAGTCCCGATCTTAACATAGTAGAGAATGTATGGGAGTTCATAAAAAGGCAGAGAACTGTGCAAAAAGACCGAAAACGAAAAGAACCAATTTATGAAATAAACAATATGTGGAACGGCCTAGAAATTGAGTTTGTACTCAATTTGACTGCATCTATTACAGCTAAACAACTACAAGCTGTCAAAACAATCAAAAAACTCTTATTTTTGTTGTTTTATATTAGTTTTAATGATGTGTAAATATTTTAGAAAGAAAATAAATTTGTGTAAATAATTTTGAAACCTGAGGTATAGATTTCTTTTGTGGTTTTAGTCAACAACCAGTAAATTTATTTATAAAAAATTTTAACTAACGAAATCTATACACTTAAAGATTGCTATAAAGAAGAATTTATTCATAAAATAGCTGAACTTTGTTTTATTTCGAAGCATACTTACATTTTTGGTTTGCGTAAATATATATGACTATGACTGTATATTTTTAAACCCTGCATCCCATAGTGCAGGAGGGTATATCACTTTGTAAAATGTTTGTAATTCTTTAAAAAAAAATCTGGGACCCCATAAACTATATATATTCTTGATCAGCATGAATAGAGAAGTCGATATTGCCATGTCCGTATGTCCGTCTGTCCGTCTGTCTGTGTTAACTGAAAATACTCTGCCACTACAGAAGTGGTGTTGCTAGTTTTCAGTCAAATTGTTTGCTGATATCATGAGCAGTTTTCTAGTGAAAATGATCAAAATCGGTTAACGCGTTTTAAAAAGTTATTAGTGAAAATTTTGAAGCAAATTTTAAATTATTCTATTTTTTTAATCATACATACGTACATTCAATGCTTATACACAATCAGGGATGGTTGTCAATATCGATAAAATACCGTTTGCGATTCAACTAACTATCGTAATAACTAAAATACCATTACCGATATAATTGAAATACGGTTATCCGTAAAATACCGTTAGCGATATAATTAAAATATCAATACCTTAAAATACCGTGACCAATATAATCTAACAAGATCTGAAAAAAAACTTCTGTAAATAGATATATTTTCCAAAGTATGATCATAAACTAGCCAGTCATTAAAACTCGGGCATAATGCGGTTAAAAATTGTGGTGTGCGAAATAATTGAAAAATCTTTTTCCCTAAAATAACATTACCGAAATATCTAAAATAACGTTACTGCTAAAATACCGTTAGCGAAATAAATAAAATACCGTTAACGCTGAAATCCCGTTACCGATATAAATGAAATATCTTTACCCCTAAAATACCGTTACCGAAATAAAAGAAAATAGCGTTACGGGGCCAATAACCACATAGAATTGGTTACCATCCGTGGTCATAATCAACACGTACAAAGACAAAAAACCCACAAAATATTGTTGTTGTTTTTTCGTTTTGTTTTGTAATACAGGGTGGCTGATAAATGCCACCACAAAACAAAAGCGTAATAATTATTTTTCTGAGTTAATAATCGGTTCAATTTTTTTTTTTGGTTTCATTGGTTCGTCGTTCAATTTAAGGAAAATGAACGAATGGGGTAATGAAACTAACATTTTGATTGTGCGCCACTACAATCCTTTGGAGGCTGGCGTTGCCGCCTAAACAAACTTAAGGGGCCCATTAGTTTCGACCAGGAATATTTTTGCTCAAATATGTTTCACAAGACAGTCAATACGGACAGTTCTGCTTAAGGATTTTCATTTATTTCCTTTAAAAAATCAAACAACAAGCAAATTGAACGCAGTAGACTTGCCCCTTAGCTTGAAATGTTCTCTGTAATTTGCACGGAATTTCGCTTGCAATCAGTGTTACCATGTTGCCAGTTTTAACTGTTTTTTCCAGTTTTTTAGGATGCGTAACAGTTTTCCAGTTTTTCATGAAAAAAAAACAGTTTTTGTTTAATTTCAGCCTTTTTTTCCAGTTTTTTCCAGTTTTTAACAGTTTACCTGCTCGATTTACTTTCTTTTACTTGAATATATAAATTGAATACAAAAGTTGCACAAAATGTTTCAATAAAAAATAATACTACGCAATAAATGCAACTGTGTAGTAAGTTTTAATTCCCTTTTTAGCATTTGTTTGTGTTAAAATTTTGTGGAATCAAACGAAATGAAAATCAAAAAACAGTTTTTTTCTTAAAAAAACAGTTTTTTGAAAAAAATACATGGCAACACTGCTTGCAATTGACATCATCGGCCGTGGGAGTCATTTTAATTAAATTGTTTTTTTTAAAGCCATTAAAAATACTTAATAAAAATGTATTGCTTTTCAAATGAAAAAATAAAAAAACATTTATATTAAAAAAAAGTTATTTGATTTTCTTAATGTAGCAATATTCATCAGCCACCCTGTGTATGTAGGTTTTTTTTAAATGGTATGTATGTATGCATTAGTAGCAATCGCATGCAGTGTTGCCAGGTTTGACGATTTATCGTCATGTTGACGATATTCAATACCCAAAATAACTAAATGACTATTGGCCGATTTTTGCTTCCAATATGACGATTTTTTGACAATAGTTTAATATGTCAGCAAGACCTATTTATGTATCATTCTCATAAAATCGCCGGCTCGATTATTAAATTTATATTTTTTCGTTCAAAATTAAAAGAAAAAACATTGTTTTTTATCGAAAGCTATTCTTTATTTGCTAATATGATGTGAAATACAATTTTACAAAAATGCAAATCCTAGAATTAAATAAAACTTAATCCAAACTGGATTTATTTTTTTATAAATTCATTGTGTGTTTAGCTTAATTTAGTTTCTGTGTTTATATTTTTAGAACATTTTAATACATTTTCTTCAAATTTAATTGGTGTTAGATTTAAATAAAAATAAAAAAAAATTTTATGTTAAAAAACAAGGCATTGACTTTTTTGCGAAACAAACAGATCTATAGCCCGAACATATTTCACGTTGAAAGATGATATATATACAACTTTAAATGAAACAAAATAAAGCCAAAATAAATCCGGTGCTAAAAAACAGGCCTAATAATATAAATAAAGTGTCAAAAATTAATAATTATAAAATATAACATTAAGTTTGTTCGATAACACAAAAATTTGTATAAGTGTTTACTGGAAGGTGTTCGTTTAGACAAATACTCGGCAAAAACCGGTAAAAAGAGAGAGTAAAGTGACAGTTTGATGCTAAAGAACTGAAAAAATATGCTTGTATTTGTAGTAAACAAAAACAAATATCAAATTAAATTTTAATTGTTTATGGATTTAAAGTGAAAAATATTAAATAATTAACTATGGAAGAAGTTAAAAAGCATTTAAATTCTTTTTGGTCGACAATTTCAATTAACTTTTATCTTTTCCATAATGACCAGTTGATTTTTTTAATATTTAAAACTATCTAATTTAATAATTCCTACACATTTTCCGTTCGTTAACTTTTTTGTAAATTTGTCTTACTCTTTGTAATTTTGTTACTGTGTAATTTTTTCTGAACTTCACTGAAAAAGTAATCGAACGGACTTATTGCTAAAGAATTTCCAAAGAATTTAAGATTTAAAAAGTTGTGCTATTGAAATGCTGTTTACAGAATTAAGTGATTAACAGTTAAAGTGGTAAAATTTGTTGTATTTATTTGTTCTTTCAACATTTTATAAATATGAATATCGTTGTAATATGAATATATTAATTTTGAAGTTTAAACCAAAGAGAAGTGTCAAAAATCGTGTTATATTACAACGATAACACGTTAACATTTGAAATGTGAATGACATTAAAACTTTATCCCTCTTCTAACAAATACATTTTATTTTGACGATTTTTTTGACGATTTTTCAAAATATGATAACGGTTTTGACGATTTTTTCTAGAAAATTTAACGTTTTTATGCTCTGCAAACCTGGCAGCACTGGTTATGAGTGCAAATGTGAGAAGACCTCGAAAAATGTTTAAGCAAATTTATAAATTTGTTTTAGAGTACCAGGCTTGCCAGATACCCTTTTTCGGTAACCCCAACAAATCAAAAAATCACCAATTAGAAAAAAGGTTGGACAAAATAGTTGAGTTAAAATTCTTTATTTATTTGACTGCATTAACCAGAGTTGCCAGACACTTTAATCGTTATCAGATCAAAAAAATATCCAGGAACAAAATCCCCGAATTCAACAATGTAAATTCATAACTTTTTTTCGTACACTATTTTTACTTATTCTCATTCTCAACCTTTAATAAATTTGCAAGGAAACTCTTACAGTCGAATTACATTTATTAAAAATCCCATTAAATTTAAAGGACATTCACTTTCAGAACTTTTTTTATTTAAAACATATAAAGTGCATACTTTATCTTAAAATCTTTTGATTACACGCAGGTTCTTCCTTAAAAGCCCTAATTTTGATTTGATACATACAAAAATAATCTAAATTAAAGTATTGATGTGTAAAATTGCACAAGCAACTAAGCTGAAAAACGATAATTTGAAATACCTTTTTGTGTCTCGAAAACACCCTAAACAACACTCGAAAGATTTTCTTTTATAATTTTGACAAACTTAATTTTATCACACTTTCCGTTTTACTTATGTTATGTATGGTATAAACACATGTGTTGTAATGTAAACGGGTATTTCATAATTATTTCATTATGGATGTCTCCGCAAGCGTATTTTTGTTCACTTAAATTTATCTAAAATTCTGACTATTCGAAACTGTTTTGATGCGTTTGTATTCATTGCATCTCTTGTAACGATCCAAAAAATATTTTTTAATAATCCTTATTACTTTCATTATTATATAGACAAAGAGACGATTCTTTTTGATACAAAACAACAGGCGAATTTTACAACAGTTGTTTTAACATCATAAATAAAAATAAAAATTAAAAATATATCTATTTTTCACGACACGTTCTTCTTTAGGTAATCACAACAACCATTTCTCCTTTGAAGACCCACTGTTATAAGCATGCACAATTTCAGATTCATTTTAGTAAACTTTAATTAAACATTTTTCTTCTGAAACATCCCAAATACATTAATCAATCAGTCATATTTTGTTTTACTTATAAAAACAACATTATTTTTGTTATTTTTACAAAGAATTTAGATATTTATATTGTATTGCACTTTCCCTGGTTAATGCAAACACCGAGATGGAGGGAATCCAAAAATTCGGCACAGCCGAATTTAATCTTTTTTCTACCAAATTCGGCACATCGGACTTTAATGCTTACACATACGTACATACGAGGGCGGATCAAAAGTCCGTGACTTTTAGAACATCCCTCGTAGATATATGCAATGCAACACTGCTCCCATCAAGTACCACCTGTTAATAGATTACTGTCAAATTTTGAGCAAGCTCCATCATTCACTTTGCGTTATCAGCTGTTCAAAACATACAACCTCGTGGTTTTTTAAAAATGGAAAGAAGTGAATTTCGAGTGCTCATTAAACATAATTTTTTGTGAAAAAAAAACGATTTGGGTGTAAAATCTTTTTAAATACAGCTAGTGAAAGAATTGAAGAAACACGACCTACCACAACTGCTAACGTTTGGTGAATGGGGCCTGTCAAAGTTGGACGAAGATCCACTTTTTTATCGGAATATTGTGTTCAGCGACGAAGCTCATTTTTGGTGAACAAGCAAAATTGCCATATTTGGTGTGAAGAGCAGCCAGAAACATTGCAGGAACTGCCAATGCATCCCCGAAAATGCACTGTTTGGTGTGGATTATGGGCCGGTGGCATCATTGGACCGTACTTTTTCGAAGACGATGAAGGCAGGAACGTTACTGTGAATGGCGAGTGCTACCGTGCGATGGTTACAAATTTTTTTTTGCCCGAAATGGAAGAGCTCGACTTGGGTGACATGTGGTTTCAAAAATACTGTGCCACACTAAACAATACCCATTTGAGAGGCGAGTTCGGTGAACAGTATATTTCACTTTTGGGGGTCAATTGGCCGCCTAGATCGTGCGATTTAACGCCTTTAGACTATTTTTTGTGGGGCTATGTTAAGGCTCATGCCTATAGCGATAAGCTCGCAACTGTTAACGCACTGGAAGCCAATATTGAAGAATTTATTTGTGAGACCGGCCGATATGTTGGAGAGAGTATGCCAAAATTGGGCCCAGCGTATGAACCATTTGAGGCGTAGCCGCGGTCAACATTTACATGAAATCATCTTTAAACATTGAATTATATAGATCGTTATTTCATACATTTCTCAAAATTTTATGTGTGTTTTTTTTTTAATTCTAATCCGAAAGCTCTTAAAAATCACCCTTAATTTTGGTGAATAGTTATAATTTAATATTGGTTTTTAAAGTACTGAAGTATGTAAAACGAACAGAGAATATGTATTTACACTGAGGAAATTCTCTGCATGATGTTAATAAATGTTTGCAAAGGTGCAATGAAGTTGCAATGGAACTACTGCATTCAAACTTTTGATTAAACTAATGCAAGTTTTCATAAAATTGTATGAAAATGTCTTTTCATTTATTTAGACCTTCTAACTTATCTTAAAGTAACGAAATGTTAGGGCTTAGAATACTACGTAGATAAAGACAAATGCAAATGTAGTTAACTCTAGAAAGTCATGCTTATTTTTCTTGTGTAAGATCATACGTCTTGCGTAGTCGATTCAACGAAGAATGGCCTTCCAGGGTTAAAGCAAATGAAATTTCACTTGAAAAAATCACAACTTTCATTTAAGTAAATACAACAAACATTGTCATATGTTTTTTTACTGTTCAATAAATGAAATACATTTATAGTAAAAAATAAGCAAAAACGTATTTGTTTTATTTTTTTAAATAAAAAGAAACTACTTTATGAAATGAATGTAAAATCATAATACAGTAATTTGATGTGGTTTGTTTTTTAAATGAACTACATTTGTATTCAAAAATGAAATTTCTTCTACAAATGACTGTTTTTTTTACTTAACCCTGCAGTACTATCGTCTATTCAACTTACTTCATTACTATCGTTGGGTGTAATCCACCCCTACTTATTAGTATATGTCATTCATATCAGTTAAATACAATTATGCAAATAATATTTTTTTTTTTTCAATAATGAACACCAAAATACATAAAAAAAATTAATTTTATATGTTTGGCAATTCAATTATTTTAAATAATATTTTGTTAATGTACATCTCTCTTGAAAAAATCTAAAATTCAGCCTTATGGGTGGATTCCAAACACACGATAGTACTACAGGGTTAAAAATAAAGATTCTGTATTACAACACAACAAACTACAAATATTTACAGCAAAAGTTCGCTGAGTGTAGTTATGAATGTCAAATTTCTATGAAAATATCTGCTGTTAAAGGTACTCGCTCTAAAAGTTAAAGTTGCTCCATGAAGAAGTTTCTCTAAAAGAATATTGTCATAAAAAAGCTTTTCATTACTTTTAAAATTTTTTTCACTCATTTTATGAAAATAAGTTTCATTAGTTTACTGAAAATGTTCGTTATATTTCGTCTACTAAAATTCTCTCTGTGTACCAACTATCTTTTTGTGAGGAAAGTAATATATTACACTAACAACTTACAGTATTTGTTGTACATGTGCTGATTTTTGGCCACGTGTACTTATGAAAAAATCGTGTACTGATTTGTAGTGTCCAACCGAACATTTCGGCCAAAAATGTTTTTTGTCGGTATTGGTCCTTTAAAGCATTTTGGACAAATTTGACAAATGAAAAAATGTTCATTGGGCTTATAAAATGCGATTTTAAGTGTCAAATTTAACTCTGTCACTACCGGCTTTGTTCTATTTTGAGTTCAGATTCATGTTAGGGGTACTCAAATTAGAAAGACAATTTAATGCAAATATGCCACCTCCAAAAACCGGGTCCGACAATCGAATTTTTGGAAATTCTAAGCCATTGTTACCATTTAAACATTCAAATAACCAAAATTGTTTGGTTTAGTTTTGATCATTAAATGAAGCTATATGCAAAACTTCATGATTATAGCTTTGTTAGTTTAGGAGATACAGAAAACGTAATTTTTTCGGAGATAAAGGCTGACTAAAATAGGTTTTTGTTAACAAATATTGCGACTATGTTGCCCTGATTAAACAGTTTATGCATGTGATGATTAAATCATCATGATTTTTTTCCAATCTCCAAGATCCCAGTTAACATATTTCAACAAAAACATTAAGTTTTACTGCATTATCATATTTTTATATCGTTTCAAAAATGTTTACACTGTAGTGTAGAAGGGTAGTCAAAGGATTAAAGAAAAGTCCGTAGTTAGGCAATGAATTCAAAAATCACCCACCAAACAATCGGCCAACTCAGAAAAACTTCGGCGGCAAATTATTTAACTTTACACCTAGACTTCGGCTTTTCCTTAAATTGTTTACTCCAAATCGAATAAATCTAATCCATTTAGAATAATGTATTCAGAATTTACAATTTCCAAAACGGAAAGCATTCAAAACCAGATGTATTTTCTATGTTAAGAATTTTCTAATCTGATGCAAACTGTAAACAAATCTTTAAAACTAAAAGAATTTATTTATTAATTAATTTTTGACACAGTGTTCCTTTTTCGACCCAGTGTATTTAAACGGCTATATTTATATTTATATACATATATTATATTTACTTGAAAAGATTAAGGTCCTTAAAAACCGTAAATTAATTATTGAACACCTTTGCTACAACCATAAATGATAAAATTGTGGAAAATTCCCTGCGGGAAATGAAGGGTCGATTGAACGTGGTAGTTCTGTGATGTATGATTGGGGAGCACGTCACAAAACTGGTAAAACCAAAATTATGGTGCACCAAAAAGTTTTTAATTTGGGTGAAATGTTCAATCACATGACTATAGTTATGGTGACAAAACATTCACTGTAAAGTAACATAACATCAAAGTGTACTGAAGCAACTAGAGTCGTTTTAGCTAAAGTTGCTTCTGGTCATTGAACTAGTTCAAAACCGTTAGCAGTGGATGAAAACATAGCAATTAGTACCAAATCAAGCAGTTCCTTGTCTGCTACAAAGTGGACACAACACTGAAGGAATTTTTTATGTACCGACTTTGTGACAGTAGAATTGATGAACGTAACACTTAACTGGTTTAAATAACTGAATACTTAACTGTTTGGACACTGACCAAGTTTGTCAGATATGGCGATTTCTCGCCAAACGTCGCGATCTTAAAACTCGTATGGCAAGTTAATTTTCGGAATGCCGACTGGCGATTTTTACGAGTGAAATGCGATTTTTTGCACAACTTATTCAAAAACTTAAAACACTTTACAAGAATATAAATTAAAATTTAAAAATTTCGGCATATTGGTGTCGAAATATCTTGTTTAGATATTTTACAAGATTTTTGGTAACGATTTCTTATGTGTAAGTAAGTGGCGATTTTAAGAATTTCTTTTGGGGAACAAAATTGAAACTGAGTATATATTTTGTTACTCTGCTTTATAAGTTATACATTAAATTTGTGCTGAATTGTTGCAGCTCATTCTTTTTATAAAGATATTATTGTTAACTAGAATTATAATGCAGCATACAAAATTAAAATGTTCATGAAGTGCCATTTAGAAGTGGTGGAAAATAAAAACTAGTAGAAATTGTTTGATAATACCAACGTTAGCAAATAAAGAAAAACTTGCAAAAAATCTCTATTTTGAATATCCGGACTTCTTGTCTAGTTTATGTACCTTTCCAAATTTAAATTGTTATAATGTATTTAATGTTATAGTTTTTTGTTGGGTATAGATAAAATAATCTGAATAGGTGGTATGACACGCTGTTTTGCAGTGACTGGTTCCGGACGGGCTATTTAGCAACCCGTACATAATATGGCACACGCTGAATAAAAAGTGACAGGTTACTTGCTAATTACATTTTTCATGCCCGGCGACATGTACCCCTTAGACCAGGGCAGTGGTACTTTTCAAAACTATTCCACTCAAACTACCCCTATAACAGAATACATTGCGCTTAATATGTGACCAGTTTTCCTTCAACAACTTTTCTCCTGGTGTACGATACGTACACCTACACCAGCCAAGTGATAATTTTTCCCACTGGTTCTGTTGCATATCACATATGTCCTAAAATGGTCATACTTTGGCTCTACCTACTTCTAACTTGTCCCGTAGCATATACATTTCAGTCGGTATTGGTCAAGTTATTCGCCACGTCACACAGTGCTCCACATATAGCAATTGTCAGCTACTATGACAAGCCCATATTAAAAGTACCGGTCACTTTCATATAACAGAACCAAAACTAGGACTGGTTCATACACACAAAGTTGTAGTCATGTGACCATACCATTGACTGGTCCATTTCCCGCAGGGTTATATATCCAGAGTTGCCAAATAATTATTTGAAAAAATAAATGTTTGACCTTTTATACCCTGCATCCCATAGTGCAGGAGGGTATATATCACTTTGTCAAATGTTTGTAATTCTTTTAAAAAAATCTGGGACCCCATAAACTATATATATTCTTGATCAGCATGAATAGAGAAGTCGATATAGCCATGTCCGTCTGTCCGTCTGTCTGTGTTAATACAAAATACTCCGCTAATACGGAAGAGGTGTTGCTAATTTTCAGTCAAATTGTTTGTTGATATCATGAGCAGTTTGGTAGTGAAAATGATCAAAATCGGTTAACGCGTTCAAAAGTTATGAGTGAAAATGTGGGAATACCTCTTAAAATTTTGAATCAAATTTTAAAATATTCTATTTATTTCATCATACATACGTACATTCAATGCTTATACACAAGAATATACGCAATCAGGGATGGCAGTCAATATCTCTTAAATACTGTCTCCGATTCAAACCCCTTATAACTGACTATCGTTTTTCCAAAATACAGTTACCGAAATAATTGAAATACCGTTATCCGTAAAATACCGTTACCGATATAATTAAAATATCAATATCTTAAAATACCGTAACCGAAATAATTGAAATACCATTATCCGTAAAATACCGTTACCGATATAATTAAAATATCAATACCATAAAAATACCGTTACCGAAATAATCTACCAAGATCTGAAAAAAAACTTCTTTAAATATACATATATATTTTCCCAAAGTATGATCATAAACTAGAAAATCATTAAGACTCGGGCATAATGGGGCCAAAAATTGTAGTTTGCATTAACATTACCTGAATAGCTAAATAACGCTACCCTTAAAATGCCGTTAAAAAATAACTGAAAAATCTTTTCCCTAAAATAAAGTTACCGAAATAACTAAAATGTAACGTTATTTTGTGTCTAAAATACCGTTAACGCAATAAATAAAACACCGTTAGCGCTAAAAGCCCGCAACCGAAATAACTGAAATCTAGTTACCTCTGAAATACCGTTACCGAAATAAAAGAAAATAGCGTTAACCAAACCAATAACCACATAGAATCTGTTACCATCCGTGGTCATAAACAACACGCACAAAAACAAAAAAACCCACAAAATATGTTGTTGTTTTTTTTGTTAAATGGTATGGATGCATGTATGTATGTATGTATGTT
>CM037853.1:166563625-166616075 GCA_021234595.1 Delia radicum | reverse complement strand
AATAATTATTTGAAAAAATAAATTTTTGACCTTTTTTGATTTAACTTTTTTCAAAAGTTGTTTAAAACATAAAACATCCTAGTCTTTTATATTTTTGATTGTTATGTTGATCAAAAATATGAAAATGTATTTTTCTGCTATCAGAAGAGTCATTAAAAAACTATGTTCATAAAAATTAATTGAGGTCTTTATTAATATTAAGTTTTAATCGATTTTATCACAGAACATTTTTATAACATTTTAATGTAATTTTGGTTTCACAAATGTTCGCCTTTAAAGAATTTGTTATATAAAGAAAATCTCTGTTGACTGGTGTCATTAGCAACCCCATCATTTGCAGTAAAAACTATAACTTTTGTTAAAAAAATTTCACTTTTAAAACAATAAAACTCTACAACAGAAATTAAAACAAAACTTGTGGTCAACAAACCATATTGTTTGGACTAACAACGTCAACGTGAAATGTTTACGTTGGCAGAGAAATTAATAATTCCGTAAGGATGTATGGATGGCACGGTACAACTAAAAAAAAAATGCACACACAGAGTTCTAACCAAAATGAAATAAAAAAAAATGTTGAAAAAAATCCGTAACTAGGACATTGGACTACTGCAGAAGTATTAAATAAAGCAGTTAACTTAACATGGGTAGAGTACATAGACGGAAATTAACAGTACAACTGATTTTTACATGCAATCAAAGCTTTGAAGGAATTATTTCATTAGTTAAGTCGCAGTTTGAACTAGAGATGGGCGCGTGGTACGAAATTTGCGTGAGTCACGTGAAACACGCGAGATTTCACAATTTTACTCACGTGAGTAGTGCGTGAGTCAAATTTACTGCTTGCGTGATTTAAACTTTTTTCAAGTATTTTTTAGGTATTTTTTGTTAATTCTTTTTTGTAATTCTTGTTTTGTTTTTTTCTATACCTTTTCATTGATTTTTTTGTTTTTAATGGAAATTCCATACAAATGGCAACACCAGACTAATTTATTTATATTTTTTTAACAGTGGCTGATACCACAGTGATGCATACATTCTAAGCTTCAGCAGCTAACCACATTTTTCTTATACAAAAAACGCAAATTTAAGCATGAAAAGCGCTAAGTTGCAATTGCTGCTAGTTGATTTAGATGTGGTTTATAGTGCTGTGAAATCCTGCTACTTTTGACTACCCGATACTACTCAATATTTTTGAATTGAGTACTCGACACTACTCGATACGTTTTGAATTTTATTGTATTTTACGTTTCAATATTTTTAAACACTCTTTTTGATTACACATTTTGAATTTTTTAATTCACATTTATATTGCACAAACTTTCTTTCTACTCATTCACTTATTTCATTGCAACGTTATTGTTTTTTAGTTTTATTAAAGTTGCATTGTTTTGCATTATTAATGTCAGTATTTTTTCACAACTGCGAACAAATTTTGACCTTCGTTTGAAGCCCCTGAAGTATAATAGAAACTTTTAAAATCAAATTTTTTTAGCAGTCATTAAAAAGCCGCACTCACAACAAAGCCAAATGTCACATTTTCGCTACATTTTCAAATGGTCTTAATACGGAGATAATTCCACCGCAATTTCACAACTATTCCACAAAAGTGAAGTATATTTTTTTAAATTCTTTTTACAAAATGTTCACAAAAGTACGAACAATATGATGGGCATTTTAGCTAAATTGTGCAGAAAAATACATCCCTGAAAGTATCGGGTAGGTTCTGTTTGCTATTTCGATACCCATAAAATTACCGAGTACTCAATACTTTTACAACACTAGTGGTTAATCCCTTTTTGCAAAACGTAAAAAAAAATGTAAATTCTTTATTCTGATATGTTTTTTGCTTTTTGCTTTGACGCTGCCATTTTACAATAAACAGTGCAAATAGTAAGAAATAAAATTCGAAATCAACAAAAAAAAAAGAAAAGAAGATGGTAATTTCCCATTTTCCACCTCCTT
Source organism: Delia radicum (assembly GCA_021234595.1). Taxonomy (NCBI): domain Eukaryota; kingdom Metazoa; phylum Arthropoda; class Insecta; order Diptera; family Anthomyiidae; genus Delia; species Delia radicum. The sequence goes on along the minus strand of CM037853.1, from coordinate 166,614,110 downwards.
GAAGCCGCGCCTGTTTGTAACTGAGGATATTCGGTCGCTGTCTGTTGCTGTAGGTAAAATTAAACTAATAATACTTATTTATTTTACTAATTTTAAAAATCTATAGGAACGGATGATTACCAGATGAGTACCCAAGGCGCCACGATGGCACCTGATTTTGCCTTAAAAGGTCTATATATTAATTAACCCTATATGGATCAAGCTACATAAAATATTTTTTTTTAAGTTCAGATTTTTTTTATCAATTTAAAAGTTTTACAATCTTGTGGTCTTAACTAAAATTAAGTTTCATGGGTCTTTTTTACAAAGGTCATTAAGGGTTAACGGGCTTTTTAATAACAGTACCCGAGTAAAAAACATTTGATCTGATCTAAAATTATATGATTGAATATAATTAGATCTGGTGTCAGATCTGATCATATATGATTAGATATGGCATTTGTAATGCACTCTATGATAAGATCTGATCATATGTATCTATATGTACATATCTGAACGGATCTGGAATATAGGGTCATATAGGATCAGATCTGTTTATATGTAAAACGATTTCATGATCTCTCTGTTCAGACCTGTTACCAGATCTAAGCTCTTTGTGTTGTTTTCAAAAGCACGAAAATAAAAATTCTAATCTTGTATTATTGATCTAATAACGAACATGATTTCATGATCTCTTTGTTCAGATCTGGTACCAGGTCTATGTCCTTTGGGTTGCTTTAAAAAAAAAGGGAAATAAAAATGATAATCTTGTTTTATTGATCTTACAAATACGGTTAAAAAAATTGCTAGCATTTTGTGTTGGGTTTCCGTCAAAAAAGTTAAAATGTGAGTTTGTTTCAGTTTGTTATACATTAATTGGAAATAAAGTTTTGAATGATCGTGTTAAAATTCAAATAAGCGTTGAACCTCTCCAAATCTAAAAATATCAGATCTGCCCAGAGTTAATCAGATTTCAAATTTTTTAGATCTAATTCGATCTGCGATTTTTGAGATCTGTTTCGATCTGGTAAAACAGATTAAACTATATTTGGACAGATCAGACTTTTTTTACACGTGTAAAGATAATTATAGTTTTATTTTTATATATTTTTTCGAAAACTATGCAAACATTAATTAAAATATTAAAATTTTGTTAAAATTTTCACAAAATAAGGTATTTTCCTATAATGTCATGGAAAGCAGTCACTCCAAATATAAACTGGAATTATCATTTTTTCCATATATTTTTTTTTCTTTAATAACAACTATCATATTATAAAAATAGCAATCGACATCTTCAAATTAGGCATTTTGAAAACTCTTTAAAATTATTAAAAAAAGACAATTTTTATTAAATTCGTGTGTCATTTTTGGCTTCCAGACCAATACACTTTTCCAAAATGGGACATTTTCGGCCGTCTTGAGTCACGGGATAATGTTTTCCAAAATTTCCTCCATTTAGAACCATTTGCAATAAAACTGGGGTGTGTAATGAACGAAAACCGATAAATCGTTATTTTAAGGGACATCCTAATTTATGTACTTAACCGGTTAATTTTTTTTCAAATTATAATATTTATTTATCGAACTGTTATTCACAATTTGATCTATCGGATTTTCACAAGTTTTGAGAATTTTATTGATATTTTTAGTAAATTTTTCAAAACTATAATATGTCAAGACTGGCGAATAATTTTTTGAAATTTTTTAATTGTTGGAAGAAAATACAAACATAACAAAAGAAATTAGCGTTAGTTTTTACAAGTTTGGAAAGCTCTTGATCATATGTTTTTAATTTTACAAAAAAAAAGTACATGCAGTACAACAAACTGTTTTCATTTAAAAAATTTGTTCATACATCCATAACCAAGAGTTCTTCAAAAAAGGAAATCAATAAATTTAATTTTTTAATTAATTATATGGCAAACCGGAAACAATAGTTTTTATTTTTTTTTTTATTTATTTATATAACCAAGACCTCAAGTTATCAAATTATCCTGCCTTAAAAGTAGGTGTTGCGTAAACGTAACGGCTGTACAAAATGGATTAATGCCTAATATTTGGTTTAAGCTATAAGTTATTTATATTAATGCCTATTTAATTTAATTGAGGTGGCTTTTGTCTGAGCTTTTTCCGATAATCGTAACTGTTCGTCTTGTATACGTCTTTTCACCTTTAATTACAATTATTTGGAATAAATGGCAACCCTTAGTTACTATAAAGGCAATATGGGTTTCAAAATTTATGTTCTTTCGATTACTTCAACGCTGCGTACAAACAAATCTGAATTTCTTTAATTTCAGACATGTTTACATACAAAACATTTTGACACCAGCTTTTAACCCTTAAACGTGAGAAAAATATTATTTTTATTTAAAAAAATGTGTTTTAAGTCAAATAAACTCTGGCGCTTCATTAGGGAATTGAATTCGGATTATTCACAAAGTTATGCATATTAAATAAAGAATATTTAATTTTATATTTAATTTCCACTATTCAAATTCGTACAGTGTCTATGCTTTTTACACCTTATCTTAATATTTCAAATAAGAGGCAACACTGGGTCCACAACATAGCCCATGTCGGTATCATAATTTTTGTTTTATCGATTTTATTTTAGACATGTTTTTATACAAAGCAAATAATTTTTCACTCAAGTTTGATATAATTTTTATTAAAAATAAAAATTATGTTTTTTTTTTTAATAAACTTGAATAATTTTCATATTCATTGCCCAATTAAAATTCGAAAAAAACATAGGCCCATAATCATAGTCAAAAATAAAGTATACTTTAGGATAAAGTATGCTTTAGTTCATACTTAAAGTACATACTAAAGCATACTTTATCCTAAAGTACACTTTATTTTTGACTATGATTATGGGCCATAATTTTTATTTTTAATAAAAATTATATCAACCTTGTAAAAAGCCAAAGTACGGTCTTAGTTTACTTCCCCTTTACATCTTGTTTTAAAATAAAACAAAACAAGTGTAAAAATAAAAAGGAGAATATAAAAAAAAAGCTTGTATTGTATATCTACCAAAGGTAGAGCTTGCACATAGTGAACAAGTTTTCAATTTATTTTTGATCAATGGTGATAATCTTTAACTTCGAGCTCATATATTAGTTCTCATTTAGTGAGAAAACTAGGTGATATGAATGTTTGATATTTGAATTGGATTGTCACTTCTTTCGAAAAGTGTACTGGTGATAGGTACCTAGAAAATTCCCGAAATAGATCTATCAACACATTCCTGAAAGTAGTTAATTAATAAATTTGAAAACAAAAACTATGTAGATTATTTTTAAGGACAATATCTTAATAAAGAAATGGCTTCAAACTTGAATAATTTTCATTTCACTCAAATTTAAAAACCTTAAACCTGAAATCATAGACCGGATTTTACAAACAAAAACTTAATTTTTTAATTTAATAAAACATGTCGTTTTTAAAATAAAGTAATTTTTTAAATATTTTTCTTTTATTTTTATCAATAGTTTTTCAAATATTTTTCTTTCTATTGTTCTACCAACAAAATCTAATATGATATTTGTCTGGTTTTGCTAGTGTTTCGCACACGTTGGCAATTTCGTTTACCCAGATCTTTGCCAACGCTGTCGAAAAAGAACGGCCAAGCCCTGCCCGATGTTATCACTTCGGGGTTGGCAAAACACTTAAATCTTTAGAAAAGCATTACCATATAACTGGTTATATAAGTACATATTTGGCAATAGCTACTACTTACAATTGTTATAACAAATCTTAATATAATGAAGTTGGGCAAAATATATGGTTACCTACATGCTTACTTGTATGGACAAAAATAATGTGTCTAAAATTAAATTTTCAAAAAACTAAATTTAATGAAAAAACATTTCTTTATTGAAATTTTTTGTTAATACAATGTGCCCACGCAGAATTCGAACATGGGACTCCAGGTTGTCAATCTACCACTCTTCCATCTGATCTATCTGGCTTGCTTGCACAAAATATCGTTACTTTCCAGCTTACAGAAAATCAAAAATAAGTAGTTTTATATGTACTTATTAGAGTTAAAAAAATAATCAGGGTATAAATGGATTTAAAAAAAAAATGCTGATCATTACTTTGTACAGGGTGGGTCAACTTCAACTGACTGACTTTTTATTTCTACAGTTTTTTATATTATTTATTTTTTAATGAAAGCATAAATTATACACTTCTTTTTGGCAAAGTATGAAAAGTGACATTCATTAAATGGTGACCATTTTAATGTAGGCAGTTTAGTGGCTCCTTTTAAGACTTTTGCATTAGGTTGCGCAACATTTCTGGATCCAATTCTGCAATTTATGTGCGAATATTTTGCTTAAGTTGCTGAATGTTTTGTTGACGTAAAACCCGTCACTTCACGAAACCAGACAAAAAAATCAGGCCCCTTCAAATCTGGGGATCGAGGTGACCATGCAAAATCATATTTTTTTTAATTATTATCAAAAAGTTCTCGTGGAATCGTCACTGTGTCTCTCTCGGTATGAGCTGTAGCTCCGTCTTGCTGGAACCATATGTCAGGATTATTGAGAATTAACAACGTAAAAGTTTTAGGGTGTTCAGAGTTGGTCATACAAGGTAAAGGAACTGATCGACTTTAACTTGGTAAAGTCCAGATCCAATCCTTGTTCTTTGTAACCAACTAAGAAGAGTCACAACCTCCGACCCGTCGGTGCAGGTGGACACCGGGCAATGGTATAATAACACCCGTTATAACACCTAAATAGTCAATGTCAGGAAATCGAAAGATTGCAATACTTACATGATGACTTTAACCTCCATAGAAAGCTATATGAAGCCGCCGGAATATACCTCAAAACAACCTCAAAAGTGTTATTCAATAACGGCAACGAAGCTGTTTATGATATTACAGAATAGAAGATTATCTGGAATGAAAACATACAAAAAATATTTACTGATGACAGCCGATCAAGCTACGAAACGAGCGCTCAACAGCCATTAACAGGAATTTCTATCACTAAAGCAGAAGTGAAGTCAGCAATAACAGCCTTAAGAGACCAAAAAGCCTGGGCCAGATGAGATTCCTTCTGAAATACTCAAATTAATAGACAACGACAACATTCAACTTCTAACAGATTTGTTTAACTACATTTACGACACTGGCAAATTCCCACAAGATTGGCCTTAATCCACATTTATAACCATAAACAAGAAAAGCCACTCAAAATATTGCAATGATTATAGGCTTATTAGCCTAATGAGTCATGCCCTCAAAATACTTCTCAGAATATTTCACTCTCGAATATATAGAAAATGCGAAAAGAGGATTTTTGTATACATACACTCAGAAATGCAGAAATATGCAAAAGGACGCTTTCCTATGCTTCATTGACCACGAAAATGCTTTCGACACAAGCTGAAATGATGGAAATTCTTATATCTGTTGGTATAGACGACAAAGAAATCCGATGCATTAGGAGTCTGTATTGGCATCAGACAACACAAGTTGATGTCAACGGAGACCTGGCAGAAAATATAGAAGTTTCCAGAGGAGTCAGACAAGGCTGTATATTGTCCCCATTATTATTTAATATCTACTTCGAAAGAATCTTTCAGGAATCCATATGTAATGTACGGAAGGAATATATATGAGCGGCATGTTTCTTAATGATATTCGATATGCCGATGACACCACCTTACTGGCTGATAGCATGTCTGGACTTCAAGATCTAGTTAACAAACTGACTACATACAGTGAAGCATATGGCCTAAAGATAAATATCCGAAAAACGAAATATATGATTGTGAGCAGAAAAAGTAACCACAACATAACCACCTTAAGAACACAAAACTCCTATGTCGATAAAGTACAGAGCTTTAAGAATCTGGGGGTTACAATCAATGACCAGTGGAATGGTTCAAAAGAAATTTTTCAGCTCTTCGTACCGTGCGGGAATTTTCCCCTCATGCTGGAAGGTGGCCAATGTCCAGCCTATCCCTAAAAAGGGTGCGGCTAACAACCCTGAAAATTACCGCCCAATCGCAATTTGCTCTGCGCTCTCCAAAGTGATGGAGACCATGGTTAACCACCATCTTGTGAAATATTTAGAGACCAATTCACTTTTAAATGATCGACAGTATGGCTTCCGTAGTGGTCGATCTACGGGAGACCTGTTGGCGTTTCTATCGGAACGTTGGAGCCGGTCAATCCACCGCTTTGGTGAGAGTAAAGTGGTTGCTCTAGATATTTCTAAGGCGTTCGATCGTGTGTGGCACGGAGCACTCGTGACTAAGTTAGTTGCTTTTGGTGTCGGTAATGTCTTCTCTCGATTTATAACGAGTTTTCTCAGAGACCGCACTATACGTGTTGTTTTAGATGGGGTCTCATCAAACGAGTTTCAGCTAAATTCAGGGGTACCGCAAGGTTCTGTTCTTTCTCCTACCCTTTTTCTTATTTTTATTAATGACCTTCTTGGTCAGACCATCAACCCTATCTACTCTTTTGCAGATGACAGCAACATTTGTCATTCATTTTCATTCGATCACAGGCCAAGCTCTTTGGAGATAGAGGGCATGCGGCAGAACATTAATGACACACTCAATCAAGACCTTTCTACAATCTCCGAGTGGGGTCGCGCGAATAAGGTCGATTTTAATGCACGCAAGACCCAATGTTGTATGTTAACCCACAGACGGGCTGTGGAATTGACATTGTCATCTGTAACTATGGATGGTATAGGTATTGAGGAATCGGATACTCTTGATGTTCTGGGCATGAGAATACAGTGTGATGTCCGTTGGAATAAGCACGTATTTCAAGTGTCGAAAGAGGCATTCAAGTGTCTCGGTTTTCTAAAACGGTGCAAGACTTACTTCACTCCATCCGATCTCCTTACTATTTATACCAGCTATATCCGGCCAAAAATGGAATACAACTCTCATATATGGGCAGGGGCTCCATTGTCTATTCTGAAGCTTCTGGACCGTGTTCAGGGGAGGGCGGTGAAGCTTGTCAATGACAGTAGTGTATCCAAATCTATTGATTCATTGGAGCATCGTCGGAATGTGGGTTGTGTGACACTTTTCTATCGATATTACCATGGGAGATGCTCATCTGAGATAAGTGAACTTATTCCACGAGCCCGAGTTTTTATTCGTAATACTCGCTTATCTAGTAGAGCACATCCGTTTGTAGTTGATTGTCCTGTGTTTCGCACAACGCATTACAGAGAAAATTCGTTTTTTAGTCGAACGATTCGTATGTGGAACAAACTTCCCGCAGAAGTCTTCCCTGTTACTTACAATTTAGAAAAATTTAAATCAAATATCCACAAACACTACTCCCTCTTTCCTCCTTCCCATACCTTATTTTCCTGATCAATACAATGCACTGCATGAGTAGGGGGCATCCCCTGAGTATTGGTTAAATTATAAAAAAAAAAAAAAAAAAAAAAAATAAGATGCCGTATTGAAATGGCAAGAGAAGCATTTTTTAAATATAAGAAAGTTCTCACCAGCCATGACATTAACCTTGAAACAAAACTTAGATTCATCAAAACATATGTATGGTCAGTACTCCTATATGCAACGGAGGTGTGGGATATTAAAGCAGTTGACGTAAAAAGACTGGAAGCCTTCGAAATGTGGATCTACCGACGAATACTGAAAATACCATGGACCCACTTTATATTTAACAACGGAGTACTAAGACAAGTACACCGATATAGAGAGCTCTTAGCAACTGTAAAGACATGAAAACGGCATACTTAGGTCATATTATGAGAAACCCAAAATATAAGCTTTTACAAACCATTACGAAAACTAATATTGAAGGTAGACATATTAGAGGAAGAAAAGAAACTACTTGGCTTAATAACATACAAGAATGGACTGGTATCCGAGATGTGGGGAATCTCCTGAGCGAGGCGAGAAATAGGGACGCTTTTGTAGAAATTATGAAAAATTTATGAATTATTTATCATGCAATGTAATATAATCTACTTCAATTGTATTGGTCGCTAATATTCGGAAAATGAATTGGCGAATAAAGAAGAAAAGTTTTAGAACATGATGCGATATACCTCTCCGGAGACGGTTTCTGGTTCCCCAGCTTCATTTTCGAAAAAATATGAACCGATTACTCTATCTGCCATAATTCTACAATAAACCAAGCATCTGGGATGGTTTAATTGTCGCTGATGCACTGCTCTTGATTTTGGGTACCCCAAATTCGGCAGACCTGTTGATTAACATATCCATTTTAATGAAAATGTCCTTCATCGCTCACAACTCAAAAAGGTTGTAATTTTCTGTCGCAAGCAAAATTGATCAAAATTCAACTATTTTCATACGTTCTTGCATTGAGTATGATGACATTATAAAATGTTATTAAATTGTTTATTACCTGCAAACAAAATAGAATTAAAAAATAAAAAAGTTATGAGCATTTCACATCCGGCAGTCGAAGTTGGATTACCCTTTATTTAAAATAGTGATAATAATAAGAACTTATGGGTAACGCATTTTTTGTTGTATTAAAATAATGGCACAATTAACTTCTTATTAGCAAGTCCATATTATTTTCATTACAGTAATGCAGAGAGCTAGCTGGTGACACTACTGGTAGTCCGAAAAGTAATGATGTCAAAAGTAATGAAGTCATTACCGTTTCTACACTGTGTATTTACCAATTTTTGTAAACTGTTCTACTGATATCAAGTCTGAAAGAAATGGTAATCCCAAACATAGATATTTAAACACACTTTGAAAAAGTAGAGTGCAGGACAATTAAAATAAGACTTAAACCATTAAAGTCGGCCGACTAGTTTACATCAATTTAAATATCGACATGTCGGAATCTATTCCATGTTTTTTTTATGAATTTTTTAACACAAATAACTGCGTTCATTTTTTTTTCAAGAATACGTGTGAAATATTTTTGAAATATGAATACGTCTGCCAAATTTCAAAGCAAACAAAAATCGTTATGTAAAAAATCGTTCGGTTTGACATAGAATGAATCAGAGGAGAAAAAATAACAAAAGTGTTGCCTATTTTTAGATGCTAAATCTCCTATTTAGGGGTTAACAGTGATCTTTAATGTTGACTTTGAAAAAATAAATGCAAATTGGGTATCAACTGTCAAGTATTTTGATGATATATCCAGTGGAATATTAAAAAGTTCTCAAACAAAAAATTTTCGTAAAGACTACAAACCAAATTTTACTCCCTAAAATTCGATTGGGCAGTTTTCTCAGTGAATATTTCTTACTTTTGTGGCCTCAACTACGTGTTTTTTTTTGGGATTTCGATATTATATGTCCTTTTGCTGGTCTGAACGGGTGATTAATGTGGCCAGACTGTTGACGTTGCCGGTATGCTCGCGTATGCGCGGCTTTAGCTCGCCGGATTGGGAGTAGTTCTTGTCAACAAATCTGATCGGCTAGACAGGGACAAAAAATTCATACCGGTCTTAAAGTGGCTCAAAGATCTTACGAGTCCACGAAAAATCAAGAAATAAAATTAATAAAAAAAGGACCGAAGCAATGGAAACCAAAGTAGAAAAAAACCAAAACGTAAAATAAAAGAAAAAAATTATAACCGAAAAGTGTGAGTGCACCAATATACGACACTGCCCTAATCGTTTTAACTTAAAAATGTTGGTTGGCAGATGTTGTGCCAACTAAGGCGGCCCTCCCACAAAAGATCTACGTAGACCTCACCGTGACAACCGTATGCCATTTCACAGGTTGTCCCAAATTCACCTCCACTTACCTTTGTCACCCTACTACCACCTGTTAAATAATTTATTCACTCATTGTTTCATTTTTTCTAAAAACGTTATAAAAATTAACTTTTATTTAAAACTAAAATCATTTTGGGCATATAATTATTAAATTTTGTACACAATTTTTGCTTTTTTATTTAAATTTTTTTTTGAAATATAACAAAATATTTTGTTTAAAATTATTAAATTGAACCGGCGTTTTACAAAAACAATATGTTATCCGAGATTGTGAGAATTCCAAAGAAAAAATTATCTAATTAAATAATGTTTAAAAAGATTCATTCGGTATTTAAAATTACCGGAAAGAAAATTAGATTTCAATTCAATTTATAAATTTTTCTCGTTGCAGGTAGAACAGTTCATATTATATTCTTATTTTGCAGCTCGTCTCCGCCGCCTTTTCTTATTCGGGAAGTTTCTTTTGGCTCTTAAAAAAAAGGATTGGTCCGTCCGTGAGGTGTCCAAGTTGGTACGTTGTGTGCGTCCCTTTTTTTTATTACAAATTATTTAAAAAAAATTTGTTTTAATTTTAATATTTTTATTCACTTATTTTTTTTTTGTTTGTTTTTATAAGCTTGTATAACTTATTTCCGTTTTTTTTCCTAGGAGAAACATACACCTTCAAGGCTTAACCTGCCTTCCTAAAACCTCGACCCTAGGCCTGAGCTCAACCCTACGGACTAGTTTTACACAACTAACTAAGGTAAGAAAATGTTTCCCTTGTATGTATATATATTTATTAAAAAAATATATTTTTAAAAAAAAATAAAATAAAATCAAAAATAAAACAAATTTGGGGTTTTTTTTTTACACAGTCCAGTCAGTCTAGTCGTACGAGGTAAGACTGTAAGTCCTGAACCCTTTTCTTTAAAAAAAACACAAAAGCAATACCTAGCACCCCAGGTGTGGCGGTGCTGATTTTCCCACGTAGTGCTGGAGGACGTCAACGGCTTTATGTGCTGATGGTGCCGGATGTTATTGCTGGTTACCCAAGATGAGGTGATGTTAATTTTCCTCAAAAATGGCCCAGGCAGTGCGTATCCAATAAAATGTTTGTTATTGATTGTAATAATTTATTAAATTTTTTTATCAATAGAGAAGACGATTTAAAAAAAATTTCTTTAACTTAATTTGCGTTTTTATTTTAGCTTTTATTTTTTTCAGCAACTGCCTGGCCTCGGTTCCAAAACGAAAAGAAAGAAGAAAAGGACGGAAGTTTCCTCCATTTTCCGTAAAGTCAATCTCATTTTTGGTTGACATTTCGGTTTCGACCAGTTTTTATTCCTATCAGCTGTTTCTATGTTTTTTCCTTTTAAATGAATTGCATTTTCTTCTTCTTCTATTTCTGTTTTAAAACCGGTTAAAATCATAACCCCTTGAGGGCAGACGTGACATATATTATGATATTTTCCTTCTCAGCCCTAAAAAACACAAAAACAATGATCATCAGTGTTCGAAGATCGCACAGCGTAACATTTTCATATGTTTAGTTCTCCATCATTAAGACATTTTAAAATTTAAATAAAATATGCCAATAGTTCATTATATGATTTAAAATTTAACAAAAAATTATAACTGATTATAAAGAAATTATTCATTTAAAAGTCTGCATTCAAAGCACATTTACATATAAAACCATTTATACAAACACGAAAAGAGTTATGCGCATACTGTGCAGTTGCTGAAAACTAGATAAATTTCAATTTATGATTTTAAGATGTCATAAAAACAGAGTAAAAAAAATGTTATGTAGCACTTTATAAACTTGCAACTAAACTTTTTTAAAATATTAAATATGTCAAGGAGAGCGGACTTGCAGAGATTCATTTTGAATAAATTTATATTTTATGAACGCTAGAGCAGGAGTCTATAAAAACCTTTAACAAGGATTATTTCATTAATAACTTAAATTATTTCTAGTGTCCGACCGAACAGTTCTGCCGAAACGTCATTTGATAGTTGGAGTCATTTTTTAATGTTTTAACCTTTGACCATAGATTTGAAACTGTTCTTCTTCTTTTTTAAACAAATACATTTTTTCTCACACATTCAAATATTTTTTGTATAGGTATACCAAGTATGTCCAACACATTCTCATGAGTTACGTGCACTGACAGCTACCCTGCAGTTTCAAACGTAGCTAGTGACTCCATGTAGTCAGTTATTTCGTTAGCGAAAAGCCTGACTAGCTACTTGAGAGGCTACAGGTAATGCTAGAATTCGCCTTTTGATTATTTTAAGTATGAAAACAAGCAAAAAAAAATAAAAACAACGGAATGAACCGTTATCCCAATACAAAAGAATATTATGACTTTTCGTTATTTTTTGTGTTGGCGTCAGTTTCTATTGAAAGTTCGTGGAAGTCAGATCGGTCGCGTGGTTGTGTTATTAAAAGAGGTAAAATGGCAATTTTTACTCAACACTTATAGGTACAAATATGCAATCTTTAGCAATTTTAACTTTTACTCATAGCTTTATTTTTCTTTTTTTTTTCAGAATCAATACCAATTACGGAAAAAAATTCGGGGCCTGCGGAAGAGCAATTGCGGAAAGCCATTCAACAGCAAAAAAAAGGGAAATGAAATCAAAATGTTTAAAAAATAAAAAATGAATATTTTTAATTTACTTTAAATAATTTTTAAACTGAGTTTTTAATTTTGAATTAATTTTAATTGTTAATGTGAAAGAATGGAAATTTTTTTTTTTATTTTTTTTAATAAATAAGAAGCAAAATTAAAAAAACATTAAACTTGTCCTTTCTTTGTTCAGATAGAATAATTGAAATATGAAATATATGCTTCAATTAAATTATTGAATGCAATATTTATGATCTGGCGAATTCGTCAATCGGATTGTACTAGTCAAGTAGTTAGTACAATGTTGTTAAATATTTCGTCAGTGCTTTGGAACTAGCGATCTGCATGGTACATGGTAGTGCAGAGGGTAGTCACTGACTACCGTCAATGACATCCCCATGTTAAATTCGTCAGTGAAAAGCATTGCTGGTAGTCTGGCGGGTAGTTAATGGTAACTATTGGTAGTTAGGGAAATAGCTAAAGATTCGTTAGCTACGTCGACTGCAGGGTAATGACAAAGAGTTGGAGTTCTATGTAATATATTCCTTTGACGACGAATGGTTGATATAATACAGTGTTGGAAAAAATAATTGGGACAGTTGCTTGAATTTCAATAGTTTTTTGGTAACATTCCCACAACTATTTACTCTCCTTCAAATAAAATTATTGTTTTAAACTTTGCTTCATAAACTTGTTTGTCAAATATTTTCAGTTTAATTTTGTAATGAATTTTAATAAGAAATAAAAAATATATATTATAAAAAAATTAAATAAAATTATTATATAAAATAAAAATGTTATTAATAAAATAAACAAAAAGATGGAGGCACAACTCTCATATAAGTGGTGACCCCGTACGAAGAATTTAGTGGAAACCAACGTCACAATCGAAAAAGGTTTCAGCTTGTGCCAGTACTACGTAATCAAAATATCTCGCCAAGTAGGTTTCCTATCTAATATTTAATACAACATGCGGATTAAGTGATTTGATTGCTAAAAAAGTTTATCAAAATTTCGGAAAGTTCCTACGTAGTCATGTAAAGGGTTTTTCAATAAGAGCGCTACAAAAGTTTTTTTAAATAAAACAAACACGGTTTTGGATATCAATGAAATTCTTTATTCCTGTGAAAGTACGTTCGATGCCGTTATGTATGGAACTCGATTTCCTTTGCATGGCCACCACGGGCACGCTTGCAGAAGTCCAGACGCTAAACCCAATTTTCGACGGTTTTCAAGCATAAATCGGCCGACACTGCAGCAATTTCAAGTTTGATATTCGTACAAAGTTCATCAATCGTCGCTGGCTTGTTGGCATAGACCATAGACTTGACGTAGCCCCACAGGAAATAGTCTAACGGCGTCAAATCGCACGACCGAGGCGGCCAATCGACTGGACCATTTCGTGAGATAACACGTTCTCCAAACTTGGTTTCCAATAAATTGATTGTGGCATTCGCTGTGTGGCTTGTGGCGCCGTCCTGTACAATATACGCTCTTCAAGAAAACCAAACTGGTATACAGAATTTTCTGTGTTCGTGACATCTTATACCAATCTCAAAATAACCAAAAATCCAAACCAAGTACTGCATTTCTTCCCTGCTTTATTTTCAAAAGTCTAAAAAGAACATTTACTAGATTTCAACAATAAATCTAACAATAAAATTTGGGCTACCACAAGATTATATAATCTCAAGTAGTTTTGAGTTAAAATAAACACAACGGACTCTACGGCGCGCATTTGGTTCATGGATCCTTAATAAATTTAGTTTACCAAACAGTTAAAAAATTTCGATAGAATTTATCTCGAATTTTTATTAAACTAAAAGTCAACATTAAATCAAGGGAACCATCATAATCGGAACATTTCTAAAGTCGGCCTTATAATTTAGAATTTTCATCACATTCTCATCATAATATTTAAGATCGAACAACATTTAATTTTCAACATTTTTTAGAAAGGGGCGGGGGGTAATGTGGCAACATTCCCACAATTATCTACTCACCTTCAAATAAAATTATTGTTTTAAACTTTGCTTCATAAAATTGTTTTGTCAAATATTTTCAGTTTAATTTTGTAATGAATTTTAATAAGAAATACAAAATATATATTATAAAAAAATTAAAATACAAATGTTATTTATAAAATAAAATAAAAAGTGGGAGACTTATCACGTTCCCATAGTTTGATAAAATCTTTGTTATAAAATGGAAATTTTATTTTCAAAAACCGTTATGTTGTCTTTCAAAATAGTGAACATTGATCCATATTATCAAATTTTGAAAACTGAATTTTCGTATGATTTAAAATAAATGTTAGTAAAAAAGTGTAGAAATAAAGTGCCAACCGAATTGGAAAGTGCATTTTAATGGTAACAACTTATAACTTCAGTTAGTACAACGATCGAGTAGATCGAGATTTCTAAACATTTTGGTACAATATTTTTTATATGAAATGTCCCAAAAGTAATGAGTTATGCATTACTGGCAGCCTTATGTAGATATGAATTATAATGTGTTACCTATATGCATAAGACATTACCAGAAGGAAAAAAATAATGGGTCTAAACATAGATTTTGCAAAAAGTTTTTTGAAACATGGTCGTGCCGGGAATCGATCCTGCTTTATACACTGAGCCACCGACGAATATAATATATCATAGTTTCAAACATAAGTGAATTTTTCTTCTATGTAAATTTGTTCAAGATATGCCAAAACTAACACCTTACCATATAGCTTACAAAAATACGATTCTCAGAAAATTGTTGTATCATATTAAGCTGGAAGTAATAAGATGAATAACCTATTATAGTTCGCCAATTATATTTTGTATAACAGTAATGCATTTTAATGCATTTTTGAGGTAATGCATTTTTGAGGTAATGCATTTTAATGCATTTTTGAGGTAATGCAAAAGGTAATACGTACTCATTACAAAATAATGTATAAAATAATAAGTTTTCATTACCATGATTGTGCTGGGTATTTTTCAAGAAAAAGTTTAGCATAAACAAATTATGCGTGTTTTGTCTAAAACAACCATGCACGAAATTGATGATAGATATATTTGTATATGGGTGAATGCAATAACCCCCACTGAAATAACCCCCACCGCCGAAATGAAATAAGCCCCACCAAATTTATAAAAAATTTAAAGTGGGGCTTATCTCATTTTTGGTGGGCAAAGTTTCATTTTAATACGTGGGTATTATTTCATTTTATTACCCACCACATTTGGTGGGGGTTAATTCATTTTCATTGGTGGGGATTAATTCATTTTGGTGGGGTTTAATTCATTTTAATTCTAATATCAATTCTTGGTTTTTGAATTAATTCCTACTTTTACAGTACTAGTTTTATTTTGTAAAGGTGATATTAGAAAGTACGAAAAAAGAATACGTTATTTCAATTAAAAAAACACATTTCTTCTTATTAAAAATCCATTCGTGCCCATATCACCAGGTTCCTTAGTTGGTAAAAAACTAATAATTTGCCCTTTTACAGAATGTTGACATAAAGGTGTATCCATATTTTAGAAGGACACGGTGGGGTCCAATAGCACCAACTGAAATAAAACAAAAATGGAAATGAAGTCAAATTCACAGGTTGACTTTATTTTCAACAAAAATGGAAATAAAACCAAGTTGGCTATATTTCCTTTTAAAGAATATCGTGTTATCCAATTTAAATCAATATTCCATTTATTTAATCTCAACGTGAAAAAAAAATTTAACAAAAAATGTTTATTATTTTGTGTCGCGGGCAGGAAAACTTTATTGAGCGAAGCCACCTGCCGCGTCCTACTTGAGGAAAAAACCCCTAAGAACGGCCGCAGGCCGCCACACAGAAAAACTTAAGCTTGCGAAGCCATATTTCATTATATGCCTCGTATTGACAAAATGTGCCAACTTTGACCCCTTATATCTTCTTTATTTAAAGGGTTAAGAGGTTAAGTTATATCTTAAATGAAAGCTAAAAATTTGGACTATAATCAAATACCAATAACAATATACCTTAATTACGTCATATTTAAAGAAATAAATCAATTTTATTTCTTATTTTGTGTCGCGGGCAGGAAAACTTTATTGAGCGAAGCCACCTACCGCGTCCTACTGGAGGAGAAAACCCCTAAGAACGGCCGCAGGCCGCCACATAGAAAAACTTAAGTTTGCGAAGCCATATTTCATCATTTGCCTCGTATTGACAAAATGTGCCAACTTTGACCCCTTATATCTTCTTTATTTAAAGGGTTAACAGGTTAAGTTATATCTTAAATAAAAGCTAGAAATGTGCACTATAATCAAATACTAATAACAACACACCTTAATTACGTCATATTTAAACAAATTAATAAATTTCATTTGTTTTTTTGTTGTTATTTTATAAAATAAAAATATAAATAATGTAAAGTGGGGCTTATCTCATTTTCGGTGGGCAAAGTTTCATTTTAATACGTGGGTATTATTTCATTTTAATGCCCACCAAATTTAGTGGGGGCTAATTCATTTTCATTGGTGGGGAATAATTCATTTTGGTGGGGATTAATTCATTTTGGTGGGCACAAATTCGGTGGGGCTTATTTCATTTTCGGTGGGCACAAATTCAGTGGGGCTTATTTCATTTCGACGGTGGGGGTTATTTCATGCACCCTTTGTATATACATACTTATGTGACAATACCTTTGCCGCTATACGAACAATGTGCATGTAGTTTGTATTGCATATATTTTGTTATTTTATCTTCGTCCTTGTGAAGCAAAACACGAAGGCTACAATAAAAGTAAAAGTAACAGAAAAAACTGTAAATTTTACAGAAATCTTTCTAATATCAGGTCAGCAGATCGCTTTACTAATTTCACCAAACGGTGAATGTAATTTTTTAGAAAAGTGAAAGTAGTGCAGAAATTAGTAAAAGTTACTAATATTTAGTAAAATTTTAATGGAAATCGATTTGCTAAAATCAACCAAATTTTGTACTAAATATTAGTAAAATTAATTTAGTGTAAAAATTAATTTAATTTAGTAAAAATTACTAAATACTTATTAGTAAATTTTTTGCAAAATAAAACTGTTGTAATTACCAAAAAAATTTACTAAATATAGTTCCGTTTTACATTTATTGCTGCCTTCGTGTTTTGCTTCAGAAGACCGAAGATAAAATAACAAAATATATGCAATACAGAATACATGCACATTGCTCGTATACACAGAAAAAACGGGTTTTAATTAAAAAATTTATTGAATTAATTAATATTTTAATTATTTTTGCACCTATCACGACAATGATAATATCAATTAAAACTTTTATTGAAAATTAAAAAGGAAAAAAAAATATGATACTCACAAAAAAGTGTGTGAACGATAACTTGGTGTGTGTGTTTTTGTTAATGCTGCGTCTGTTTGTGTGTATTTATGTTTGTGTGTGTGCTTGCTTTGTTTGAAAACTTCAAATGTTTTTGGTATTTTATATTGAAAACTTTATATTTAAGTTACAGTACATGAAAAAATAATTTGAGAATTGAATTCAATTAAATATTTGTTTAGAAACAAATTTAATTCAAATCAAAATTTTTATTAGATATTTTCGGTTGATAATTTTGTCTGTGTAGCGGCAAATATCTTCTCACCCATATGAAAAACAACAAGAAATAAGTTTTAGTTGTTTGTAGTTTTCAAATGTATCATCAGTTTCGTGCATGGTAGTTTTAGACAAAACACGCATAATTTGTTTATGCTAAACTTTTTCTTAAAATAAAGGTTGCTGTACCAATAACTTCCAAGGAATATTATATTACTAAATAACTAAAAAAAAAACTTGTTTACGTACACTCAAAAAAATTCAGTTAAGTCAACAACATTTTTGTTGGGAGGATCCTTGCAAAAAATTTGGTAAATTCAGCAAAATTGTTGGTGAATTTACTAATTTTCGCATCATCTAGTTATAAAAAAATCGCTAGAATGCATTTAGCAGCAAGATTTAGGGCCATTATTACAACTTGCCTTTAAAGTAAATGTTAGTAAAAGGTAACTTTAGCTAAAGTGAGTAATAAAGTGAGCACAATGTTTTTCGTTATTACAACTTCCCAATAAAATAAAATTAATATTTTTGATAATGTGGCAGCACCAAACTAAAAACCGATTATTGGTTTATGAATTGGTTTAAAAAATACGTAGTGGCAACGTACTTTTATTTATTTGTTTACAAACAAACAATAATTTGTAAAATTCGGTTGTGAAGTTCGGTATTTTATTCTTTTTCTTTATAGAGCAGAAAATGTGGTAACTTTAAACACATAAACCTTACGTTTAAAGTTAAAGGCAACAATGTCTTCCCTTTAGCTTATGGGTCACTTTTAGCTTAAAGTATACTTATAATAACGAAAAACTAATAATCTGTCAGATAACATCCGAACTTTAGCTATTGGCAAGTTGTAATAATGGCTCTTAGCCATATATTTTTTGTCCTAGCGATTTTTACACATTTTTTTCTTCCTAGTTTTTTTAAGTTTTTTTTAGAGCATGCGTTTTTTAAGACTTGTAGCGTTTTATTTTATTTTTGAAGTGTTATCACTAGCAAAATTTTTTAGAACTGGTTACCTAAGAATCTATTCTAGAACAGCCTCTTTTGCCACCGGTAGCATGGAACCGGTTCTAGAACAGGTTCATGTGAGTCAAAATATAAGGATTCACTGTCTTAGAACCTGTCTTAGAAACTGGTTCTAGAACCGGGTCTAAAGCAAACTGTTCCTGTTTAGAGGTAACGAACTTGTTGTAAATACGACAAACCCCATACAAAAATAATCGGTTGTGGAACAGAAATTAGAACCTATTGCAATATGATATAAGTTGTTCTGCAACCTGTTATTTGGATTTTACTATTTTACTGGGCACTAACACACGAACAGTAACACACACAAAGACGAATATTTTACATAAATTATTTTTAAAAAGCCGGACTTTGTTATTTCTTCTATAGAAAATATAGCATTTCACATAAAGAACAATTTTAAATTGTCTCTAGCAGGAAAAACAGACAAAATATAAAAATTGTTTACATATTGTCTTGGATTTTTTGTATTACAAATTTTTAATGTATAAAAAAAAATTCGCTCTGAGAAGTAAAACCATTTTGATGTTTAGAATTCTGAAAAAATAATTTGGATTTTTCATTTAAAATTTATGAAACATCAATAGAAGTAAATATTTTCCATTTAAAATTAAAAAACCTTAATTTCAAATTTTAAAAACATCGATTAGAATTTAATAAATTAAGTTTGTTATAATTTTTATTAAAAATAAAAATTATGTTTTTTTTTTCGACCTTTAATTGTGCAATGAAAATGAAAATTATTCAAGTTCGAGGCCATACTCTATATTTCTTCATTAGGATATTGTTCTAACAAATAATCTACAGAGTTTTTTGTTTTCAAATTTATTATTTGACCCTTTCAGGAATGTGTTGATAGATCTATTTCGGGAATTTTCTAGGTTCCCATCATCAGAACACGTTTTGAAAGCGGTAGCAATCCCATGCCAAACATCAAACATTCATATGAACTAGTTTTACTCACTACATGAGAACTAATATACATATGAGTTTAAAGTTAAAGATTATAACCATTGATCAAACAATAAATTGAAAACTTGTTTGATGTGCAAGATCCACCTCTGGTGGATATTCAATACACGTTTTTTGTTTTTCTCTCCTTTTTATATTTTGTTTAGTTTGTAAATAAAACATGGGAAGTAAACTAGGCGGTACTTTGCCTTTTTTACAACGTGTTCTGATGATGGGAACCTAGAAAATTCCCGAAATAGATCTATCAACACATTCCTGTAAGGGTCAAATAATAAATTTGAAAACAAAAAACTCTATAGATTATTTGTTAGGACAATATCCTAATGAAGAAATATAGAGTATGGCCTCGAACTTGAATAATTTTCATTTTCATTTAATAAATTTGTATTTAAATATGACACAACCAACAAAAAACCGAACTCGGGCAAGCAAATGTATACATGTATTTTATTATAATATATCAAATAATTTTTGAGCTTTAAAAAAATTATGTTATTAGTATGTTATTAAGCAGGCAAAATTAGTAAAAAAAATTTTGTAAATAGCAAAAATTTTACTAAAAAATAACTTTATACTAAAAACAAGTGGAAGCATTAAAGTCCGATGTGCCGAATTTGGTATTAAAAAAGATTAAATTCGGCTGTGACGAATTTTTGGATACCCTCCATCTCGGTGTTTTCATAAACCAGGGAAAGTGCAAACAATATTAATATCTATATTCTTTGTAAAAATAACAAAAATAATGTTGTTTTTATAAGTAAAACAAATATGACTGATTGATTAATGTATTTGGGATGTTTCAGAAGAAAAAAATGTTTAATTAAAGTTTACTAAAATGAATCTGAAATTCTGCAGTGGGTATTCAAAGGTTATTCTGATTACCTAAAGAAGAACGTGTAGTGAAAAATATATATATTTGTATAGTTCCTTATGATGTTAAAAAAACTGTTGTAAAATTCGCCTGTTGTTTGTCTCTTTGCCTATATAATAATGAAAGAAAGTTACTAAAATATATTTTTGGATCGTTAGAAGAGATGCAATGAATACAAACGCATAAAAACAGTTTCAAATAATCAGAATTTTAGATAAATTTAAGGGAACAAAAATACACTTGCGGAGACATACATAATGAAATAATTATGAAATGCCAGTTTACATTACAACACATGTGTTTATACTATACATCACATAAGTAAAACGGAAAGTGTGATGAAACTAAGTTTGTCAAAAATTATAAAAGAAAATCTTTCGAGTGTTTTCGAGATACAAAAAATTAAAGAAACTGGTATTTCAAATTATTGTTTTTCAGCTCAGTTGCTTGTGCAATTCTCGTTTACGACTCCTAGAATAAGAACCCTAAGAAATTTTCCCAAAATTCTATTGGTTTTTACACATCAATACTTTAATTTAGATTATTTTTGTATGTATCAAATAAAAATTAGCGCTTTTAAGGAAAACAAATGCATATAATCAAAAGATTTTAAGATGAAGTATGCACCTTATATGTCTTAAATAAAAAAGTTCTGAAAGTGAATGTCCTTTAAATTGAATGGGGTTTTTAATAAATGTAATTAGAATGTAAGAGTTTCCTTGCAAATTATTAAAGGTTGAGAATGAAAATAAGTAAAAATAGTGTACGAAAAAAAGTTATGAATTTACATTGTTGGATTCGGGGATTTTGGTCCTGGATATTTTTTTGATCTGATAACGATTAATGTGTCTGGCAACTCCGGTTAATGCAGTAAAATAAATAAAGAATTTTAACTAAACTATTTTGTTCTACCTTTTTCTTATTGGTGATTTTTTGATTTGTTGGGGTTAACAAAAAAAGATATATGGCAAGCCTGGTATATGGAAAACAAAAGCATACTTTATAAATTAGCTTAACAATTTTTCGAGGGCTTCTCGCATTTGCACTTATAACCAGTGTTGCCAGGTTTGCAAAGCATAAAAACGACAAACTTTCTAGAAAAAATCGTCAAAATCGTCATCATATTTTGAAAAATCGTCAAAATAAAATATATTTGTTAGAAGAGGGATAAAGTTTTAATAAAAAATAAAATACAATAATGTTATTCACATTTCAAATGTTAACGTGTTATCGTTGTAATATAACACGATTTTTGACACTTCTCTTTGGTTTAAACTTCGAAAATCATTATATTTTACAACGATATTCATATTTATAAAATGTTGAAACAGTGTGCCCCAGTAGGCTAGTTGGTAGCGTGCTGGCTTATCAGTGCGGGGGTCGTGGGTTCGATTCCCACCAAAGGCACTGATCTGTTTTCGCTACAACGCGCCGAAGGCCATAGTAGCTAGTGCTCGGTTAGGGTAATAGTATATAACTTGTAATTATATGATTATTAATTAATAAATAACAAAAATATAATGTTGAAAGATCAAATAAATACAACTTTAAATCAAACAAATTTTACCACTTGAACTGTTAATCACTTATATCTGCACAATTCTGTGAACAACAATTCAGTGGCACAACTTTTTAAATATTAAATTCTTTTACAAAATTTGGAAATTCTTTAACAATAAGTCTGTTCGATTACTTTTCCTGTAAAGTTCAGTAAAAACTACTCAGTAACAAAATTACAAATAGTAAGACAAATTTACAAAAAGGTAAACGAACAGAAAATTTGTAGGAATTATTAAATTAGATAAAATAGCTTGTTTTAAATATTAAAAAAAAATCAACTGGTCATTATGGAAAAGGAAAAAGTTAATTGAAATTATCCACCAAAAATAATTTAAATGTTTTTTAATAATTTAGTAATTTTTACCTTCAATCAATAAACAATTAAAATTTAATTTAATTTTTGTTTTTGTTTACTAAATATACAAGCATATTTTTTTATTTTTTAGTCATATGTTTTTTTCATCTTACAAATTCTTTCTGGCAAAAATGTATCCAGTAAAAGCTTGTAAGTTCTTTGGCATCAAACTGTCACTTTACTCTCTCTTTTACCAGTTTTTACTGCGTATTTGTCTAAACGAACACCTTCCAGTAAAAACTTGTACAAATTTTTGTGTTATCGAACAAACTTAATGTTATATTTTTAATTATTAAATTTTGGCACTTTATTTATATTATTAGGCCTGTTTTTTAAGCACCGGATTTATTTTTGGATTTATTTTGTTTCATTTAAAGTTGTATATATATCATCTTTCAACATGAAATATATTCGGGCTAGAGATCTGTTTGTTTCGCAAAAAAAGTCCATGCCTTGTGTTTTAACATGAAAATTTTTTTATTTTTATTTAAATCTAACTCCAATTAAATTTTATAAAAATTTAAAGAAATGTTCTAAACATATAAACACAGAAACTAAATTAAGCTAAACCCGTAATGAATTTATAAAAAAATAAATGCGGTTTGGATTAAGTTTTATTCAATTCTAGGATTTGCATTTTTGCAAAATTGTATTTCACATCATATTAGCATATAAAAGCTAGCTATCGATCAAAAAACAATGTTTTTGCTTTCAATTTTTAACGAAATAATATAAATTTAATAATCGAGCCGGCGATTTTATGAGAATGATAAATAAATAGATCTTGCTGACATATTAAATTATTGTCAAAAAATCGTCATTTTGGAAGCAAAAGTCGTCAAATATTCATTTAGTTATTTTGGGTATTAAATATCATCAAAATGACGACAAATCGTCAAACCTGGCAACTCTGCATGCGATTGCTACTAATTCATACGTACATACATATATATATATATTCCCGTCGTTCCTATAAGGAGCATAGGGCCGTACATACATACTGTATTACAAAACAAAACAAAAAAACAACAACAATATTTTGTGGGTTTTTTTTTTGTTTTTAAGTGTTGATCATGACCGTGGATGGTAACCGATTCTATGTGGTTATTGGTCGTAGTAACGCTATTTTCTTTATTTCGGTAACGGTATTTTAGGGGAAACTATACTTCAGTTATTTCGGTAACGGGATTTTAGCGTTAACGGTATTTTAGCGTTAACGGTATTTTATTTATTTCGCTAACGGTATTTTAGCGGTAACGATATTTTAGATATTTCGGTAACTTTATTTAGGGAAAAAGATTTTTCAATTATTTTGCTAACGGCATTTTAAGGATAACGTTATTTTAATTATTCAGGTAATGTTAATGCACACCACAATTTTTAACCGCATTATGCCCGAGTTTAAATGACTGTCTAGTTTATGATCACACTTTGGGAAAATATATCTATTTACAGAAGTTTTTTTGTTCAGATCTTGTTAGATTATTTCGGTAACGGTATTTTAAGGTAACGGTATTTTATGGATAACGGTATTTCAAGAATATCGGTAACGGTATTTAAGCGATAACGATAGTCAGTTGAAAGGTGTTAGAATCGTGGACGGTAATTCAGCGATATTGACAGCCATCCCTGCTTGCGTATATTCTTGTGTATAAGCATTGAATGTACGTTTGTATGTATGTATGATGAAATAAAAAAAAAAAAAATTTAGAGGTCTTCCCACATTTTCACTCATAACTTTTGAACGCGTTAACCGGTTTTGATCATTTTCACTAGAAAACTGCTCATGATATCAACAAACAATTTGACTGAAAATTAGCAGTACCTCTTCTGTATTGGAGGAGTATTTTGTGTTTCCACAGACAGACGGACGGACAGACGGACAGACGGACAGACGGACATGGCTATATCGACTTCTCTATCCATGCTGATCAAGAATATATATAGTTTATGGGGTCCCAGAATTTTTTTAAAAGAATTACAAACATTTGACAAAGTGAATATACCCTCCTGCACTATGGGATGGAGGGTATAATTAGTATAATAATAGTAAAGTTGGATTTGAAACTGTTTTACTAATTTGTATACTAACTTTTTTTTTGAGTGTATAAACATATAGATATTTTTTTTTTTAAATTTTTCTAACAATTTTGTTTTAGCGTTTCGTAATTGAAAGAAATGTTTAGTGTTTAAAACAATATTTTTATATTATTAATATTTTTTATCATATTTATTTTATATAAAAACAAAGAAATAAAAAACATGAATTCCTAACTTAAAACATTATTTTTAAAATTTTACTCAAAATGATGTGTTATATATTTTGATATAAAAATAATATTAAACTAAGTCAATTACAATTTATAAGGCCAAAACTCCGATAAAGGTTTATACAATTTTATGCAATTTAATTTGCATCAGATACAATTTGATTAACCCATTTTTCGGATTAAATTTTATACAATTTAGTATGGTACCAAACTAAAGAATATACTCGTATGCTACCGAATAATTTTTTTCACCGGTTGTACTATAATTTTATTTAAAAATTAAGTAATTTTGGAAAGAGTGTTTAGTACAATCCATGCTAGTTAGGGCTGGCCACACATACTGGTTTCAACAGTACGCGTACTTTTGTTTTTTTATAATAGTACTTTTTTTTAGCATCCGTACTTTTTTTTGTACTTTTGAAAACTTTAAATTGGAAAACTTATTTCATTTAATAACAAAAAATTGTTCTGAGTATAAAAATGCAAACGCAGGTAATTTGAAACGCCCTGTAGACTGTCTCATGTCTGCTCAGCTCTGCCAACTTTAACGTTTTGTCTTCGTTTTCACGATTTTTTGAAGTAAAATATAATAAAATGACGATTTAACAAAATGCAGTGTATTTAAAATGACAATTTTTAAAAATTTGCTATTTTTATCTAATTTTAACATTATTTACTGACAAAATGTTATCAAGTTTCTTTTTATTTGAAGCATCAACAAAATCGAACAAAAACTATTCATTATTCACTAAATACAAACTTAATAATTTTTAAAGATTTATTTAAAATTTATTTAAAAATTTAATTAAAAGAAAAAAAAAAATAACGAAAACCGAAGAGATTTGTAATGCCTATATTTTAGAAAGGAAAATCTAAAAATGTTAAGTTTTCAATAATTTTAATCATTTAGCTTTCAAAGAAACTAATAAAAGAAAGATTTTTCGCGTTTTTGATTCATTGCTTTGTAAATATTTTTCTTAAATGCCATTTTATGTATGCCCAAATTTTATGAAACCAAGTAACGAAAATAATTTTAAAATTTACATATTTTTAAAATAGGGATGTGCTTTTAGAATTCTATTCCGCATAATGAGTATTGCGAGTTGTGTTCTTAAGTCCCGGAGACGTTTGTAAAGGAACTAATAATAAAGAAAATTAATTTTTTAAATAAATACAAATAAAGTGATTAAAATGAAGTTTCGAGTAAACTTTTCAAGTTTTTATTCAAATATAAGGAGTTTGGGAATGACGATTCTTAAAATGACGATTTTTTATTGGAGTAATTTAATTTGCTATATTAGTCTAATAGGGGAACGTAAATAGATTTGGAGCGAGCCACTATTTTATGGATCTTAAAATAAAATGTATTTCGGAAATCGTGAGAAAATGTCATTAATATTTTATTCATATATGTACTTTACTAGGCGTAACGATTTTTGTTCTAAATTACATAAATTACTACTTTTATGTACTGAATTTTATGATTTTCAAAATTAAAATGGGTACTTTTTATTCTTAATTGTACTGCTTCTTTTCCGCAATGTACTTTTTTTTGCCGATTTTATATATGGCGACCCTAATGCTAGTTGACATTCCCAAAAATTAAGTGAATTTTTAAATAAAATTTAACTTGCTAACATCTAAAATTGATACTGAGTTCGATGTTCATTCAATCAGTTGTCTGGACAGTTGATAATTTCCTTTTTCAAAGAATTTATGAAATATTTATGCATTATAGTTGCGTTTATTGCCATTTCGGAATCTTGCATTGTAATTGCATACAGGTTGTAAAATAATGTGGATATGAGATTTGTTGTGTCTTTTGGTTTACGCGTGGGTCGTCGATACTAGTCCATGAATTTTTTTTATACATTTTTCTTTGGAATTATTTGCAGATTGTCCACATGAAAACATGTCATTCAAAGTTATTTACATTATGTGTGTGATTATATCATGGGATTTTTTTTTAGTTCTTTCCACTATGTTTAAGATTTTTTTTCTTTAGACAAAATCATACTCTTTCTTCAATGTTAACGAATTCTTGGATATTTAGATTTACACTTTTTTATCCTTTTTCTTTAGTTTGATATTATTTAAGTTTTACAAATACTTTTTGCTGTAACTAATATCATTTGACTGCAAAGCAAAGAGATGAAATAACACTGTGCAACAAATTTGGGACCACCGAGTGTATAATGAATGAGGCCAACTGGAAATAAACTATTAGCAGATGAAAACGCCAATAGGGTACTGACAACTTAGCTCAGATTTAATTTTGATAGGTTTTTTTTTAAAGTTGGTCTTTTTACAGGATAATTTTTAGATTTTTTATGTATTTTAATATTTTAATAATAGGTTTTTTATGTATTTTAATAAACTACCCAGACGAAAATATGATTATATATGATCATGTATGGTCTAGTCTACGTTTATGTTCCGTTGGTCTCGTTAATTATGCAATTTCATGTTGTACAGTGTAATGACCAAAAAAAAATAAAATTATACACTCAGAAAAGAGACACGTTTGAATATGTTTGCAGGCAGTTAATTATATGTGTACAATGACTTAAAATTTCAAATCTAAACAAAGACATATTTGCAATTCTAAAATTTTTAGATATTATGTTTGGAACATGCAAACATACTTATAAAAAACATACATATCGTCAATTCGATGAGAGAACGTTTAAAAACGGCCTCCAGCCATTTGATTTTGTTAAAATTTGGCATACGTATACTCTAGGATGTCTATACCCGCTACATTTTTCTGTTTCTTAGGATTGTGCAAACTATAGCTTTCAAACAATTTTCTAATTACGGAAATATTCTATATATTTTGGAAGATAATGCTCTTCAAAATTCAGTGCTGCTATAATTTTTTTTTTTTTAAATTATAAGAAAAAAACTTTAAAAACCAAAAAAATTTAGTTTTATATGGAAAAATGTAGTAAGCTTTTTTTTTTTTTTAAATTATTAAAAATAGTTGCCACTCTGGTCACAAAAAAGTCAAAGTTGTTATTCATTCCAAAAATTATAAAAATTTTCAAAATGGCAACATTCCAAAAATTGAAAGTGGAAAAAAGTACAAAATGCTTTTCGCCAAAAATAATTACAAATCGTAAAGTAGACAATTGGAGATTTCATATGCTTTTTAAATTCTTGAAATAGTGCATCTACTTTAGGAAATATGACTTTTTAAATTTAACTACTTTTAAAAATTTAAAAATCTTTTAAAACTGAAAAACGGAAATAAAACGCGTGTTTACAAAATTTGCAAAAACTGAAAGCCGTAATGACTAATAGACATCCTATAACATACATGTGATGAAATGGACGAGATATACTTGCAGCCAAGCATATATATGTTTGGCGGAAAACGTTTTTCATATTCTCCAAGCATATATATGTTTATGGGCAAAACATAATTTTATTTGCAAGCAAACATGTTACATTAATAACATGGGAAACAGAATTGTTTTCCAAACAAAGTATATTACCTGCATTTATAAAGGGTGTTTTTTTAAGCCCGATAGAACTTGAAATTGTAAAAAATAACACAAAAAATTAAATTGTAATCAAAATTTTTTTTTTATTCGAAAGATCAATACGTGACATTAACATTTGAAAATGATTTCGGGCATATGGGCACCGCGGCTGTTCTTGACGAAGCGCATTCTGGACGTCCAATTTTGGGCCACTTTTTCGAGCACTGCTGGCCGTATGTCACGAATAACACGAACAATGCTAGCCTCCAAGGCGTCAATTGTTGCTGGTTTATCAGCATAAACCAGTGACTTCACGTAGCCCCACAGGAAATAATCGAGAGGTGTCAAATCGCACGACCTTGGAGGCCAATTGACAGGTCCATTTCTCGAAATCAACTTATCGCCAAATTTTGATTTCAATAAGTCGATGGTTGCGTTCGCCGTATGGCACGTAGCGCCATCCTGTTGAAACCACATCTCCTCCGGATCAATGTCATCCATATTTTCAAACAAAAAATCATTGATCATGGTGCGGTAACGATCTCCATTGACCGTAACGCGAGCTCCGGCCTCATTTTTGAAGAAATAAGGTCCGATGATGCCACCAGCGTGAAAAACGCACCGAACGGTGCATTTTTCTGGATGTAATGGAGTCTGTAGGGTCTCTTGTGGATTGGTCTCGCTCCATATGCGGCAATTTTGCTTATTAACAAACCCGTTAAGCCAAAAATGCGCCTCATCGCTGAACACAATTTTGCGATAAAACAACGGGTCAGTTGCCAACTGCTCTAGAGCCCAATCGGCGAAAGAACGACGCATATAATGGTCTCGTGGCTTCAATTCCTGCACCAGCTGGATCTTATACGGGTGTAGGCCGAGATCTTTGCGACCGACGACGAATCGATAAATTTGGATCTTCTTCCACACTTTCGTTTACAGCGGCGATATTCTCTTCAGTACGCACATTCCTTCGACGTGTTGGTGTTATTGCATCCTCTAGAGAGTATGTGGTACGAAATCTATCCACAGTTCGACGAATGGCTTGTTCAGATGGACGATTGTGTACGCCATAAAAATGACGAAGTCGTCTATAAGTTCCGCGAATCGACGACTGATTTTCAAAGTAAATTTGGATAATTTCGTAGCGTTTTTCAAGCGTGAGTCTATTCATGATGATTTGTCAGAGTATACTGAAACGATAAAAAAAATTATTTCATCAAAATTTAATTTTTTGTGTTACTTTTTACAATTTAAAGTTCTATCTAGCTTAAAAAAACACCCTTTATTTCCAGCAGGGGTTTTTTTTAGCGTGTATTCATGCATTTAAAAGTTTTATTCGAACATGTTCACAACTCATAAATGTGTAATTTATATTGTATGTTTGTTCTTCTTTAACATTAAAAATAGTCCATGATATATTTTTACAGTATTAGTTATTGCTGTTAGAATACTGGAATAGAATTTGTACACTAAGGTTTTCCAAAAACCTTTTTTGAGTTATTGATTGGGCTGCCCCCTGGACACATTTATTTGGGAGCAAAACAACGTTTCCCAAAAAATAACTATAATCGGATATGTGGAACATGTGCCGCATCTGTCCCGAAGTTTGAAAACCGGATTACAGGGGGAAAATACAACTTTTTGTACATTTTCTCACAAATTTTAATAATTTAACTCGAACTTCCCCTGCAACTGATGTGTTGCAGACCATTTAATCCAGAAATTCAAGCCCAAAATTCGAAATTGATTAAAATTATTTACTACAAAAAACTTCTGTGTTCTATAATTTCCAGGAAAATCAGATCAAAAATATTTTTCATGTTGTGTTTTGTAACTCGTTTTAAGCTATTGCTAAAAAGATCAAAACTTTTAAACACTGTTTACAAATCTCAAATTTTAAAATATTTTTGAAAGAAATTTCAGAAAATCAAAGATTGGAATTCAGGGTTTTTATAGAAAAAAGCCTCTTATTTGGCTTTTATGCAATTTTTTCTTTGTTTTTTTAAATGACACAAGGTTTTGGGAGTTGGAGGCCTACCCAAATCCCTTTGGTCAGAAATTTAAAAATGAAAATACATGATTTTTCGAATATGAACTAGCTCATTTATATGATACATTTTGGATTTCTGGCCAGGAACGTGTTAAAAATAGAGGTTTACGTAGGAAAAACTCTCCCCTTGGCGGCCTGGCCAAACCACTAAAGCGAGGAAAATATAATTTAGTATGCGTGTTCCTTATCATGCACGGCTAGCAGATTAAAGAAGTCTCCCCTTGACGGCCTTGTCAGACAGCCGAAGCTAAGAACTTAAAATTTGGTATTTAAGTTCCTTATCAGGAGTAGACATCCGTATATAGCGGATATCTGTATTGACTGGATTTTTGGAAATTCCCACGAGGAATGGCAAAAGGTGAAATTTTCACCTTTTTGCTTGATCAGGCGTAGACATCTGTGTAAAGCGGATTTTTTATAATTTGGTGAAAAGTGTAGGGAGGGACAAAAACTTAACGTACTGTACAAACGACTTAGGCAAAAAGTCTGAAATTTAAAATATTTTTTTTTGAGGTATGCGTTAATTTATATGGTATAAATGGGATTAAAAAAAATAAATTCCTCCTTTAATGACCTATAAAATTCCATTAAGGTAAAAATCTGAATCTAGAAATCACAAAAACATCCACTTAAAAAGAATAAACTAATTTATTGAAATAAAATCCATATAAAATAATATAATTTCCGGTAACGAAGTATCGGGCTTTTAAGCCCGTTTTGGTATTATTTAAGCTAGAAGCCAAACCTTTGTAGACTGATGAATGAACTCAAAATCAAGATTAATAAATATTACAATTTTATATGAGAAAGTCTAAAGATTATAGAATCAAGTGTAAATTGAGACTTATAAGAAATTATGGTTTATTGGACACATGAGTCATGTGTGACCATTTTAGCATTTTTGCAGCTAGATTTAGCTTTTTTTTTTTATTTAGCCGCAAATTTTCCATTTAGCATTTAGCATTTTTTGTATTAATCATTTAGCATTTTTAGCTTTTTTATTTAATAAAATTTAAATATATTTATTTTATTTTAAAACCAAAAATGCTATAATTTTACATAACATATTCGTTCATTTAAATATAGCTATGGCAACCATGTGAATAGTTATTGAAAAGTAAAATCTGGCAGCACAGTGCTTAAACGTTCTAAGCAGTGTTACCATATTGCCAGTTTTAACTGTTTTTTCCAGTTTTTTAGGATGCGTAACAGTTTTCCAGTTTTTCATGAAAAAAAAACAGTTTTTGTTTAATTTCAGCCTTTTTTCCAGTTTACCAGTTTTTATCAGTTTACCTGCTCGATTTACTTTCTTTTACTTGAATTTATAAATTTAATACAAAAGTTGCACAAAATGTTTCAATAAAAAATAATACTACGCATTGAATGCAACTGTGTAGTAAGTTTTAATTCCCTTTTTAGCATTTGTTTGTGTTAAAATTTTGTGGAATCAAACGAAATAAAAATTAAATTTAATCAAAAAATGTATAACTGATATTTTTATGTAATTCAGTAAGATCTCAAAATGTGATAAATTATTTTGTTTTTTTATGGTTTTGTAGCTTTTTTTGCTATATGTTAAATAATTAATTATTAATAGGTTTAATTGATTATTAATAGGTTTTTTGTTAAAGTTCTGCCTATTATGGAGGCTCCAACTTTTCTAAAACTTCGGGTTCTGATGAGATCTTTAGCCAGATCGAAATACTAGTATCAACCTAGCTAATATGTTTGATTTGCTTTATTTTTGTAAATATACGGAGGTTGAAAGCTCGTTATAAATTGAAAATAACATAAAAATAATCTCGATGTATATAAAAACAAAAAACTCGGGTTTGCTTTTGTTCTAGTAATCGAGTAACTCGATTTTGAGGTTTTTAATTTACTCGAGTCGGCGAGTAAGAACAATTTCAATACTTTAATTTTATTTTCCAAAAACTCACATTTCTGTAAGTTTTTATATTTTATTAGTACTAATATAACATATATATAAAAATTAACAAATTAATTAAAAATTTTAGTAAAAAGTATATCTAAAAAGGAAACACATTTGCTAAGATCATTTATTATTGCGACACACTGTGGGGTGAGAGCCTTCAAAAGTGGCGATTAATTCAAAAGATGAACTTTAACTTTCACAACGGTATTTGGTACCATATGAAAGTAGATAAAATGCTACATCACTAACTGCAAAAATTAAAGTTCTGAGTTGTTTACTTTATTTGCAGTGAGTGCTTAAAGTTCAATAATTTTTGCTGTTTTTGCTCGCATTGATAAAAAAAGAAAATTTTGATATTTCAAGTGATTATATTTTTTATTAAGACTTCTATAAGTAAAAGTTTTATAATGTAACCGTCAACTTCAGGTATATGAGCATATAAAAAATTACTTTTTGTTTAGATAAATGTTTTAGAAATATTAAAAAAAAAAAAACAAAATTGCTCTAAAAATGTGGTATTTTTGGTATTTACATTGAGTTTCAACAACTTTGCGGGTGATTCGGGGAAAAAATGTTTTTATGCTCTTTAAATATGAGATTTTAGCTAATAAATCCCAGAATGCCTTGTTGCGCATTGGTGCGATTTTTGAGTTATGAAGGTTTTTGTGAGAGAACTCCAGTTGCTAATATGCATACAATATTAATAGTTGTTTCCAGTGGCAACGAGGTCAATATAGAAAAATTTTCAAATTTCGCTAATGATACTGCCAGGTTATTTGTTAAAAATTATCCATGGTATTATATGCCTCCTACTCTACATAAATACTTTATTCACGGGCCAGAAATTATATCGCTTTCACCATTGCCTATTGGCCAACTAACTGAAGAATCTCAAGAAGCTAGAAATAAGGACTTTAAAAGTTATAGGGAGCACTTTTCGCGTAAAAGCAGTAGGAAAAATACCATAGAAGACGTGTTCAATAGGTTTCTTTTGAGTTCTGATCCATTCATTTCAAGCATGAGAAATAGCTGTAAAAAGAAAACGGAGCAAATGCCAAAGTCTGCATTGGAGTTACTTGTTCTTCCCCACAGTGAAAACGATAATGATGGCGATGATGAAGGTGATGATGAAGACTATTTTAATGATGATTTTGAAGATAATGATGATTATGAAGATAATGATGATTATGAAGTTGATGATGATCATGGAAGTAAATAATACATATGAAGTTAATGAAATTAAGTAAATACAAAAGCCTTATAAGTCTATTTTTTAATGTTTATTTTCTTAAATGTTTGTTTTCTATTGTTGAATATTTATAAATAAAAATTAATAGTATTTTCTAATGTGTCTTTTTGAGTTAAATCTACAAAATTATGGATTTTTAGAAAATATATGAATTTAAAGTTTAACATTTGCTAATATAAATTCATATTAAATATTTAGTCCTTTTATTTAAACAAAAAAAATTTTTTTTTTCTAAAAGCACATAATGTGTGCTATAATTTACAATTTAATTCACTAATTTATCGTTTTTCATTCCAAAGTTACAGCAAAAATAGTCAAATAAGACGAATTTTTTCAAAATACAAAAAAACCCCATAAAACGTTAAAAATTTTTTTTCTTCAACAATTTTTTTTTTTAATGATGAGTTTTTATGTGTTTATTAATATCAATCAATAAAAAATAACAACATTTTAAAATTACGACTTCTATGAATTAATCGCCACTTTTGATACCATTCACCCCACTGTGCGACAGTTTTGTCTCAGTACACTCAAAGCAAAAGCGTTATTATATCAATGAAATTCTTTATAAATATGTTGAAATCTTCATTGATTTTCTTTCAATATAACTGGTTCATAAATATGTATTAAACTGTTTTATAAAAATATTTGTAAGGTGATCCGTTTTGTAATTTCACTCAGACTTGACACAGTTTTGTTATATTAGTGTGTTAGTACTAACGAAAAATAGTCCATTTTGTCCTATCATTTTGGGATTTTGAGATATGTAATTTTTCTAAAAAATTATAAAGAAGTTTTGAAACAACTTTCATGAATATTTAAGAAGATTTTCATCATATTAATGAAAACTTCATTACTTCTATATGTAAATTTTAATATGTGGAAATTTTGCGTAGGACCGCTATGAATTTCCATATAGGGCTTCTAAATTGGCTTGTTACAACGACATAAAAGGGACCAACAAAAAGTTTTTCGTAAATGACATTTAAAAATTCCTTTTTGAAAATATAGTATTTATATGTAGTTTCTTTAGATCAAATGGCAACTAAATTAAAAAAAAAATAATGTTTGATCCCACTTTTAACCCTCAAATCCGCACCAATAATCTTAAACACCCCAGTCTTAGAACTTGTTTCTTTAAAAATATCCAAGTTTCTTCGATATCGGAGTTTTTCGCATTAAGTTCTTCGTTTTTCGTAATATAATTTGTTTAACAGTGCTCACTTAATATAAAAATACACTTAACATTTAAATATTCACTATAACAGTCACATTATTTTATACAAAATATTAAAAAAATATAAAATAGTTCATATTTTTAAATTACTCGAGTTACTCGATTAATCGACCAAATTGTTCGAGTTATTCTTTACTCGAAATTGGCCACTTCGAATTACTCGAACAATTGTTCGACATCATTTCATCGATTAATCGAGTAACTGTTAACCGATTGAATACCCTAATAAATGTATACGAGTATAAAAACGCATTAAATGAAAATCCTTTCAATGAATTAGCTTCCTTTATAATGAAGTTTTTGGTTTTACCATTTAGTAATGGGGAAGTTGAACGGATTTTTAGTGGAATGAACCTTATAAAAACGAAAATAAGAAATATAATGATATCAAACACTATGAATTCGCTTCTTTATATTAGATGTGGTTTAAAAAGTTTAAATACATGTTGACAAAATATTAAAGTAACGAATAATCTCATAAAAAAATGTAATAAAAACATATATTACAATGATATTTCGACCGATTCTTTGGAAGTTGAGGAAGAATACTCATTTCACGATGTGTTTAATTTATAATTAATTTTCATAATTTTTTAACATTTTTTTTTATAAACGTAAATACTATTGAATAGTCATTTATGATTGAATTTATTTTATTTTTTGTTGATTTTTTGAAATATGATAATACATATAAAAATATACATATACGTACATAAGTGATATATTGAATTTAACGGTTATTTTATTTTAAATCGTTTTATGTATGTTTGTGTAGAGCGACTCACCAAAAAAAGTGCTTGATGTACCCTCCTAAAAATTAACCTTGGACTTTTTTAACCCTGCATGCTTAGTGTTATTTTTCATACGTTATGACTAATGTTAGTCGATTTGACTAACTTGTCCGAAATATGAACTCTGTGGAACGGGTAGTGCTCCAAATCCATAAAAGTTAATGTGAAACTATTAACTTATTGTATATAAAAGCAAAAAACATTTTCATTTGTTTTGTTTTTAATTTTATTTATAATAAAATAAATTACTGTTCTTCATTAGTCTTAGGTACATCACATATAAAAATTTAAAATATAAAATTTATTAAAAAAATTCAAAAACTTAAAAAAGGCTTCTTGCCATTATAAAGCTAAGGCTTTGTCCTAAATACTT
This sequence comes from Delia radicum, assembly GCA_021234595.1. Classification (NCBI taxonomy): domain Eukaryota; kingdom Metazoa; phylum Arthropoda; class Insecta; order Diptera; family Anthomyiidae; genus Delia; species Delia radicum. Next base: position 166,578,024 of record CM037853.1, on the reverse strand, counting down.
AAACTAAAAAAAAAATTGTACTTTAATTATTTCCACGAGAGGCGCAAAGTTCAATTTTGTGCTGGACACATATATTTTTTTTGCATTTTATGCATACAGCCTTCGTCATGCGAAGGCTGTATGCATTTTTCTTTTATTACTTTTTTTTTGGTGCTGTGTTATCAATATTCGTGTTTTGAGATTCTGGTGATACAATCTGTTGTATATTTTGCCGCACGCCTGTTTTTAGATTAGGACAGTTTAAGCGCTTTACCATGTGCGGTTTGACTAGATCCGCGTGAAGCTGTTTCATAAATTCACGACGTGAAAGAGGTTTTTTTCAATATTTTTTTCAATTTCATCCTCTGTTATTTTCTTTGCAGTCATTTTGTTTACTAAAAAAAATTGCAATAAAACCAATGTTAGTCGTTACGACTAAGTAGTTTTTGCTAACCAATACATATCAGTTAAATGAGTCACACAACACATCAGTACTAATCGGCAGTAGCTTTGTAACTAAATCAACTCATTCAACACTAACAATGATAATGATCAAAAAACAGAAAAAAAAGTTATGAACAGAAAAAGTAACAATGTTAGTCGAAACAACTAACATTAAGCATGCAGGGTTAAGATGACATTTAAAATATTCCGGCTCTAGCTTTGACCTCTCGTGAGCTGGACCATTTTGAAAATGGCTCTATTTTTGCATGTTTTGTTAATTTAAGAATCTGTTTTCTTACCAACATATACAATTTGGGTATCATAAGAAAGATTTTTTTAAGGCGTTGGACGCGCCTTAAAAAAACTTTTCTTATGATACCCATATTGTATATGTTGGTTAATCAAAACTTAATTTTTAATAAAAATTTTTTATTAAAAACAGTTTCATTAAAATTATGAAGCTTAAAAAATTCATAAAGTTTAAGAAATTTTTCATTCACTTGGTGAAAAAAACTTTATTAGTTTAGTGAAAATTATGATTAAAGCTCGTCCAAAAAAAAATTCTCTCTGTGTAAGGATAGTTATTGTGTTTTTTAAGTGTTCTAATGATTGGATCTAATAGTGTTATCTATTTGTACTTGTGGATTATACACACTTTTTTGCATCTTTGTAAATAACTTTTTGATTACATTTCTTAGCTTTTATATGGACCAGTTTTTAAACTTACATAGTTATTATCTGTATTGGGTGGTCACATCTTAATGTAGCATTTGATGATTCCAACAGTACCAATTAACAACCGTTTGGAAAATATTACGAGTGTAATTTTATAATTAAACTTTAATGTTACTACCAATTGGGTAATAATTTTTATTTTAACTTATGACCAAGGTTATAAAAGCTTACGAGCTAGCCGAAATTTGGCTAAATTTTATAAAAAGCTGATAGCTTACATAAAATGAGCTGTTCACACTATGAACTGGATCGCAAGGACAACAACTTCTTTTTAAAATAAACTACATAAATGATAAATCATTTAAAACCCGGTCTACTTACTTTTCAAACAAATGCTAACTAACAAATTCGTAAAAACAACCCAGTAACGCTGCTTACCTGCAAGCAGGTTTGTAAGGGAGTAAGCGAAAAAGATTCCCTTACAAACCTGCCTACACTCAAAAAAAAAGTTTGTAAAGTCAGCAAAAAATTTTGCTGAGTCAGCAACATTTTAGTCAGGAAGGTGCTAGCAAAAAAATTGCTAATGTCAGCAAAATCTTTTGCTAAAAATCAGCGAGCTGATTTTTAGCAATTAGTAGATTCAGCAAAAGTTTTGCTAACACTTAGTAGATTTGAAATAAAAAAGCTTTGGTAAAAACTAATAAATTTTTTGCTGAATTTTAGTAGACTGAAAAAAACGCAAAAAAATTGTAAAAAAATTGTAATTCAGTTAATACACTTTTATCTGAAAAATATATAGAAATAAATATATATAACATAACAAAAATTTTCTTTCAACTACTTACATCAATGGTAGTCTAAATGATGCTTTCTTTTAAAGGACGCAACTGCCGAAGATAATTATAGAAATGAAACGAAAAAATAAACAAAAACAAACGAAACGAAAAAAACAACCCTTTTTTGCAATAAGAAAAAGGAACAATACAAATCTTCCTAAGATGTGTGTCTTTGTCTTTCGCTTTACCTCTGTCTACATGTCTGTATATGTTTGTTTGCAATTTGACCACACTAGATTATTAATCTGTTAACATTTATTATAGAAATACATATTAAATTTAAATATTTTCTTTTGTCTTTTATTTTATTAATAGACAATTATTTTCACAAGCCGGTGACAACGCAAATTTAAGTTGTTTTAATCCTCAATTTTGTTTTTTGTATGAAAAAGAGATACAAAAGTCTTCCATGGTTGATTTTTTTATATGTCTTATTAGAGTTGTGCTTTTTAGTATCATTTTCCTCTTCTCTACTACATCTTGACATGCCGCGACATCTGCTTCGTTCTGCGTATATCTTTCAATCTGGTTGTCGTCCAGACTATTAATATGATTATTAGCACAATTTTTTTTAGCAAAGTTAATTAGTAAAAACATTTGTATATTAGTAAAGCATTAGTATAAAACAGTTAAGTGCTGAATAAGTATAACACAAATTTTAGCTGAAAACACGATTTTAGAAAAAAAATTTGCTAAAAAATAGTATACCTGATTTCCAAGACGTTTTACTAACTTTTGTACTAACTTATTTTTTTAAGTGTACATATGCCATGATTTTTATATGGCGAATTACCACTTGGAAGCATTACTTTTGGACAAAATAAGCTTTGAAAATGCTGTGATTTCATGACTTTCAGTAAAATCATATTTCATGTCTACATTATTACAATTAAAAGCATTATAAAATGTATTTTACATAAAATTACGACAAACACGAAATTTTATTTTTTTCTATATTTTATTTAAAAACGAACTGATTTTTAAAAGAAACTACAACGACTAATCTAAAATTATTTGACAAAAAATTATTTCACAAAGTTACATTTACAGAGTTTCCCACAATATTCGTAGGCCAAGAGAAGGAGTTAACAGAATATCGCCATAAGTATTGAATTAGCTGGTCCGTGGTGATTTATTTTTCGGCAAAACGGAAACATCAGCACCAGTATCCACTAAAAACTTTTTGTTTAGTTCTTTGTTGTAAACAAACACGCGATTGGTTTTTGGCTCCCGGTCAATTGCGCCATCTAGTGACCGGGTTGAAAGTTTCCCGAAAGTTTGTGATTTACAATATCCGGAAGATGGTAAAACTGATCGGTGGCCTAGATGAGCGTTGTTTAGATAAGGAATGCTTACCTTTTAATTCTGCCAGCATGACAGTGAGCTCGGATAATTGGTGTTGAATGCTATCTATTTGAGAGACTGACGGAACAGTTGCAATTGATGGTGTACTTACTGCGGAAGTTTCAAAAAATCGATCAGCAATTTTGGCCAGATTCTGTAAAGATTCCGATGAAGCAGTAATAATAGCCTGCATTTGAGAGGGAAGAGGTTGTAACCAAATAGTTTTCAAAAAATCACCGTTAACATTGTTGCGGGCTAGCAATCGCATCTCTCGAAGTAATTGAGAAGGTTTTTAGTCGCCAATTTCCGCAGATGACAATAATTCCTTAACACGACGCCCTTCAGATACGGCAAAAATGGCCAATTAGTCGTATTTTAAGTTGTAGATGTGCATCTGCAGGGTGATTAAGAACTTTGTCTCTTACAACGCACAAAATATCTTAAACCATTTCCACAATTACCATGATGATTTGGCATATTCCACAAAATTCCATTTTGGATGAATTGTGCTTCTGTCATAGCGAACCAGAGAGCAGCATTTAATTCTAGAACTTTGGTAATTTTCATATTATTCGTATTCGTGGTGAATTTTAAGTTGCAACGCCTGGAGTTGTTGTTGCTACGTACTCCTTGGAGAGCTCGTGGATGAAGTGGTTGTTAGTGTAGTTGTTGTACGTGGCATATTTTTTAAACGTGTGGGTTATATGGTTCGACAAATACGAAATTTTATATTTTTATACTTTTTGGTTAAAAAACGAACTGATTTTGAAAAGAAATTACAAACGACTAATCTAAAATTATTGGACAAAAATTTATTTCCCAAAGTTCCATTAACAGAGTTTCCACATATTAATACAATAATTATATTAATGTTTTTACCGCACCACGTGCTAGCTCTTCAGAAACAGATAAATGACTAATTATTTTTTATAACATACTCGAAAACACCAACACAATCGGAAATCACTCGGGAAAACTGATACAGATCGTTTATAATTCACGATATGAAGCTGTCCTACATTACAACCTGCATTCGTGTAAGGGATTAGGGTAAGCTGCTTACATCCTGAATCCGTGTAAGGGAAAAACATGAAGCTCAAATTTATTGTTTGTTTATTTTATAACGAAAATTATTCGTTTCTTTAGTGCTTCTCAGTATAATCTTAAAGTAATCACTTACATTAGCGCATTTGTTTTATCCTGCTTCTTAAAATATTTTACTGGGAAATGAGTTAAAAATAATATTCAAATTTTAACTACAGATTAGTAAAAATAAGTGTTGTGTTTACCCTGCGGGGCAATGAGGGGTAAATTGAACCTGAGGGACATATCCTGTGACTGGTTAAACAGGACTTATCCTAGGACTAGTAAATGTAACAACACTGTGGATTAAGCAGTAGCAATATATATTACAGAAATGGGTCAAAAAGAGGAGAACGGTCAAATCGGGGACATATCTCTGAAACTGGTTTAAGTAGGTACAAAAAACATATTGGTAAGATTTTACTCATTTGAAACTAAAGATGCGCACGTGAGGAAAATGTTACGTAATTTACGCATGAGTGAAACCTACATGTGTTCACGAGAAAGTGAGTGAGTTTGATCAGGAAAAAAATCTTCGTGAGTGAGTGCAAGGGAGTCGACGTCTATCAAAATTTAAAAAACTCACCACAATTTAAAAAAATTGGAAAAATCGTCAAATTTGGAAGAAAAAAAATTGCCAAATTTAAAAAAAAATCACCAAAGTCGGCAAAAATAAAAAAGAAATTTCTGTAAAATTGAAAAAATTGAAAAAATCGCCAAAATTAAAAAATTCCAAAACCGAGTATGGTTGTATGTTTTTTCATCTTAAAATATATAATAATATATGATTGTATATTGTGTCATGCATATCCATATATTATTATATATTTCTTATGGGGTTACATATATTGTTAAATATTAACGTTAATAAAATAAGACATTTAGCATATATCCTATATATAATAAGATATGATAGATCTATTGTCATATACAATAATACATTCTCATATATAACACAATAAAACATAATTATATATTGTAGTATATAACCCCATAGATACTTACATATGCGCACATTATTTTTCTTACTTTTTTTTCATATTTTTATTAAAAATAAAATATATGTCATGGGATACAATCCAATTTAATCTCAAAATATCTCATTCTATCCACCGAAAATTACTTATATTTTTGGATCTTATTGGATCCAAGTAGGCCTAAATTGATGCAAACGGGATATTTTCTGATCAATCAGGACATTTTTGTATGCCGCAATTTTAAGATAAATTTTCATCTAACTTGAGTCGGTAATATATTTTACGGATCTACTCGGATATTACAAGATACCCGAATTATAAGATAATTTTGGATAAGAATAAATAACGATCTATATTAATTGAGATCTGACTTTGTATTTGAGATGTAATTTTTTTTTGATCGCGAAGCTTAAAACATCACCAAATTTAAAAAAAAAATTGTCAGATTTGCCGAAATTGGAAAAAATTGGTAAACTAAAATTAAAACACACCACATTTCTTACTGCGCAAAAATCGAAAAAAGTGAATATCTCAAGAAAAGGAGCAGCTAGGATTTAATTCAAACGTCTTTTGAATACATTTTTCATCTCAAACAAATCCCCGCTTTTGGTTTTGTCGCCCTTTTTATGCAAAAATAAGTTGCTTCCTGCCCACCGTGTCTCTGCACACACATATGCTTGATGTAGTATTTGCGGAAATTTTTTCAATTTCTTCTAGTTTGAATTGAAATATTTTGTATATAAACAAACACTTTCAATACAAAAAACCGACTGTGAATTTTTTGAATAATTTGTTGCAACAATAAAAATTAAAATTTATAATAACTCTAACGGAAACAATAAACTCCAACATTCCGTTTATGTGGTTAAATTTGTATGAAACTTAAACAAATGAATTATAAATGAAACTGCAAAAGTCGGTAAATGGTAGTAAATTATTTTAAGCAAATGTATAAAAATGTTTAAGTAAATATTTATTTAAAAATAAATGCAAGTTCTTTGATTTTAACATCAACTAAGAAGACAAAGATGGAGCAAAATTGATGATTAATAGGTTTTTTTGGTTAAGTTCTGCCTATTATGGAGGCTCTAGCTTTTCTAAAACTTCGGGTTCTGATGAGATCTCTAGCCAGATCGAAATAACTAGTATCAACCTAGCTAATATGTTTGATTTGCTTTATTTTGTAAATAAACGGAGGTTGAAAGCTCGTTATAAAATTGAAAAGAAAACTTTTTTATTGAACTACAAATCAGTAAACTACATAACATTCTGAGTTTACATATTCAGTAAAGAATTTAGAATTTTACCTAGAGGTATTTTTTTTGTTTATTTGAAACTCTTTTAGTCTTATTTGAACGGCACTGCGTGTGTGTTGCAAGTCCTTCAAATTCTTGTAACTTCCCAGTGTAGGAAAGCATTACTATATAAGTTCACATTTGATAATTTGAAGTACTTACAATTTTCATTACAAATGTCATTACTTTTATATGGTGATGTCGCGCCAAATAATGACATATCTTACTAAGCACCTTACGAAATCTCAAAAAAAAAAAAAAAAAATGGTTACCTATATGCTTATTAGTATGGACAAAATGATGAATCCAAAAAAAAATTTAAAGACAACCCAGTTATAAATCGACATTTATGAGCGTATTCTAGGGATCAAAATAAGAAACTTTGCCGAAGGAACCATACCTCTAAAACGAATTCTGATGTCCCGACTTTTGACCCGTAGGGTCAAATTTGAAAAAGCCCACTTTGATATTTCAGAAAGTAGGAGGAATCTCTCCAAGATTATGGGAGATACTTCTTCTCCGGGAGACGCGCTAGCAGATTAATGCATAAATCATCATTCTAGGGGTTAAAATTTAAGTTAAAAGAGGGCCTTTTTAGCCGTGTTTTTTTTAGCAAAATGTACAAATCTCGGGATAGAGATGTTTCAGAAAGTTGGAGGAGTCTTTCCAAGATTAGGGTCTCTATTTTTTCTCCGGAAGAAATAGAGTATAATATATATTCGATTGGGTTGGATTCGATTGGGGCACACTAAATGGGTCAAAGTGTGATTTTTCAAAATTTCACCCTACGGGTCAAAAGTCGGGACATCAGAATTCGTTTAGAGGTATGGTTCTTCGGCAAAGTTTCTTATTTTGATTCCTAGAATACGATTTTCCTTGAACGTTGAGCGATTTTTAAATCGACCCGCCCTAATGTATGAACTAATTCATGCTCATATATGAAGTGATTCGAGGTCAATAAAATATGCCCACACGGTATTCGAACCCGAGACTCCAGGTTGTCAGTCAAAACGCTGTACTATATGAGCTATCGTAAAATGTTATACTTGATAGATAACAACATAATTTGACTAGCACAAAATGTCATTACTTTCCATCTTAAAAACCAAAATCCTTATAATTTTTATTAAACTAATAGAGAGAGTGAGCTGGTATCATTACTGGTAGTGAGAAAAGTAATGACATGCCATTATCCTTTCTACAGTTGGTTGAATTTAAATACTTTTGTTTAAAAGCAAACAAGTAAACAGATTTGTAAATCATTCTTTTAAAACAGAACGCTAACAAAATTTTAAACGGAAACAAAAAGTCACAATTTTTTTTTTGTAAATAGATTCTCATTAAATTTTAAGCAACAAATGAAAAAACTTAATATGTATGTAGGGTAGAAGGGGCAGCATTCTCCCACTTTTTTTAAACGCTGTAGTCAGCCAACAAACAAGTTTTTTGGAGAAATTATTTTTTATCTGCAATTTTTCACATCGTTACTTTAATTTGGACATTTAAAACATCCATTTTATTTATTCCTTATATTTCTTTTTTTAAGATTTCAAATCGGCTAAAACTGTCCCACCTATTGGATAAATTCGCCAATTATATGTTGCACATTTGTCAGCTATAAACGGTTCTGGTTAAAAACTAATATTTTATATTAAATTTTCATAATTTCAGAAAACAAATTTCAAAAAAGCTTATTTTCTTCGAATTTGTTGAACCAATATTACGTCTTACGCGTCCAACACATACATACATATAACTATGTAACGAATTAATATTACGTATACGTCTTTTAATTAATTTTTAATTTCATTTGTTCCTTTTTCGCTCCAGTACTTTTAAACCGCTATATATTTCCAATGGAAAAAGATAAATATCTTTCTACGGAAAAAGATAATAATAAATAAAAACCTTAAAATTACTGAACATCTTGAGTTGCCAAATTATTATTTGAATAACCAATTTTAGACCTTTTTTGATGGAACTTTTTGAAAAATTATTTAAAATATAAAAAGCCTAATCTTCTATATTTTTGATTGGTTTTTTTTATTAATTAATAATCATATAATTACAAATTATATCTTATTACCCTAACCTAGCACTAGCTACTATTTCTTTTGGCGCGTTGTAGCGAAAACAGACCAATGCCTCTGGTGGGAATCGAACCCACGACCACCGCACGATAAGCCAGCACGCCCAGTGCGCCCCGGTACGCTAGTTGGTAGTAGCGTACCGGGGCGCACATTTTTGATTGCAATGTTATGCAAACTATGAAAATATATTTCTATGCTAGAACTGACTGTATATAATTTTTGAAAATCTGACTGATCTAACGATAAAGTTTTCAAATACACAAAGTTTAAAATATTCCAAAATTTATTCCGTTTTCACTCAAAACATTAATAATTTATGGTTTTTTATTAGACACTACTAAACTTATAAAAATTATGTTCCCATATGGCAATTTTAAAAATTGTAAAAAATGCTATCTTTTTCCAAAAAATTTTAAACATCGGTTTACTTAAAAAATATAAATTTTCATATATTTTTGAATAAATGTTTGTTCACAAAATTATACAATATTAAACTCTTCAACCATCTTCAAGCATTTATATGCTATCAAGATTCAATTTGTCTGCCAATATTTCCACTAGAGGGCGCTTTAAGGCAACAAAAATTTCTTAATATCTTTAAATCTGGAATTTTTTTTTGAAAAATGGACAGCCGATCTATGACGTGCCATTAATGAGTTAAATAGCTACCAATTTTTTGCTGAAAAAACTACCTCACCTGGTGGTCCGGGTCGTATGTCCCCATGAGTTAACTTTTTAGAGATAAATTTAAAAAATCATATTAAAGTTATAAATTATAATCGATGCTTCAAAATACTCGTTAAATCTTGCGATTTTGATTGTCAGATTTAACGAGTATTTTGTTTTAAAACACGAAATAAAAAAATTATCAAAAATAAACTAACTCTCTATTATTTTTTTTGCAACCCAAAAAATATAAAAACTGGCGCCGAATTTCGAAAACTGCTTTTTTAATGGGTAACTACAAAAATGCTAATAATGAAAATACAAAGCCTTACATTTATTTCTAATCAAGGACCTAACTACTACATCTTTTATAAAAATAATTTCGTTAAAATCGTTTATTTTCGGAAATACAAAAATTAATTTAAATCGAAAAATTACGATCACGAAAGTCGTAATTCGGCCACAGGTCTATCCTCGACGACGTGTGAAGTGCAAGGGTAAACTTTAATGCAGTGGTCTTCACAAAGAGAAACACACTTAAAATGAGAGTATTACACTGAAAGAAGTGATGAGTTTTTCTTTTGTGGTTTCTTACAAGATTTGTTTTCATTGTTATAACAATTATGAAATTATTGAAAATGTTGCGTTAAAAAAATATAAATTTTAAAAATAGGTATGTACATTAGGGTTATGACTTTTTGTTGCAAAAAATTACAGGGACAATATTGTACTGATAAAAAACAATATTGTATTGATAATAACAATAATGTACATCAGAGGTCTTTATCCATATCACTCGGAAAACGTTTTATTTTTGTTTTTATTAAAAATAAATATCAATAAAATTTAAAATGTTTTTATAAATCAATAGAAATGAAAAATTCAAATATACTTTCAATTAAAAATATACCTCAAGTTGAAAATAGAAAAATGTCTTAGTGTATAAATATTAAAATAAAAAAAATATTTTGGAAAATATGTTTTTTGAACAATAAAACGTTTTAAAACGTTTTTTTTATCTTTTTTTTATCTATTTTTTTAATTTTAAAACTAATATTACAGATATTATTGTAGAATGCTGGTTGATTACTGTAAAACCATACGATTTCAGGTGCAATTTATTCTGATAAAATATTATTTTTAATTTTCGTATTTTGTGCAAGAAAAAGAGGCAAAAAAATTTCGAAACTATTTGTATCAATTTATTTGTTTGCAGAATGTAAATTAAGGGTTAAGTTTGAATATAAATTAATTTAAATTAAAAACTAATTGTTCATAGAAAATAAAAAAAGGTTTTCCCATTAAACATCCCATATATTCATTAAATATTTTAATTTCAAATGCTGTAAAGAAATATATATTTATACGAAATATAAACAACATGCATAAATTTATGTAGCTTGTTATCAAAAACTTCTCAGTGTATCAAACAAAAATAAAACATAAAAAGATCCGCTATACTCCTACTCTGTTGAAAGCTAACTAGCTACTGATGAAACATTTATCTCACACACATATTTATTGTTGTAATTATGGTTGCCGTTCAGTACGATGCAAACAAAGAGTACGGATTTTTTTATGGAAGGTTTTGTAGCGTTGTTAATTTATTACAATTAGTGAAGTTTTTAATAAGAAAATAAAGCAAAAAAAGCTTTCTGAGAGTTATAAAAGCAATATTGGTAGATACAGTACGATATTAAAATTTAAAGATATTGTAATAAAGATTACGACACAGGTAGTTTTGGAACATTTCAAGAAGCGGTTTTGTAGGATTTTTTTTACTTTGAGCAACCCTGGTTATAATATTCACGAAGAGAATAAATAAATACCCGAAAAACTTCGTCACCTGGGTGATATTGGATGAAGACCACTGCTTAATGACATGTAATATGATCAATAACTGCACAAATCTAAATAACTCTTTTTAAAATAGCTCAAATCGGGGGTGGGATATGTGCCCCAGTGGCTAAACCTCCCTCTTCTATCCTGCCTATGTACTACATGTAAACTACATAAGTGAAATGAGAGCAAAAACTAAAAAAATTTAAAAAAAAATGCAAATCATCCCTATTATGAGGAACGAATAAAATTGAAACAGTGATACAGAGAACGAAATCGAATTGAAGATGAAGCGAACTTTGCATGACAGGAGTGACTTAAGTTTTATTACCGAGTAAATTTGAAAAAAAAGGTTAGCTCTATGTGGCTATTTTATATAATTTAGTTCGTAAGGATGGCCCTGTAGTAAGTTTCTTAACGATTTTATCTATTTCGTTAACTAACGATAAATGTCGGTTGAATTACCGAAAATGTTATTCTGTATTTTTTTTTTTTTTACATTTGATAGGAGATACCGTCAAAAGTTGTTAATTTAAATTTTATTTGCTTTGAAAATTTTATGAAGCAACGCCAAAAAATTGTTAACTTGAAATTCAAAAAAAAAAAATTTTTGTCTTAACGAATTTTGTTGTTAATTTTCGAATTTTGACAATTTAACGACCGAATTTTGTCGTTAACAAGTTACGGAATTGCACTACCGGTTTATTTGTGTTATCGGAAAGTGTTTAAACTCGAGTGGAGCAAACTTTTTTCATAATTCATAATGTTTGAAAACTACAGAGCTATAATATAGGATTCAAGGAGGTCACACGAATAGAAAAGAGCATCATGTTTTGATAGAAGTGAGTAAAGATAAAAAATCGTTTACAATGCTCAATTATTATCAGTCAGAATAATAGTTATTTATTGATAATTTCGTGTCCCCAATTATGTTCACACAGAGAAATAAAGTGCCAACCGAATTGGAAAGAGTATTTTAATGGTAACAACTTATAAATTCAGTTAGTACGACGATATTTACATACGATTTCTGAAAAATTTTATGTGTTGCAACTAGAATTCAGTTGCATTAAACCGAACTTTGTTGTGAAAGTAATGTTCAGTTGTACCAACCGACTGAAATTCGTAATAAGCGATGTGATGTACACATTTCAATAACTCGAAGTAGAAACTGAATTTAACGGAATATGTAATACCGCACAGTGGGATACATCGTAACATTTTTAGAAAATAATTTGGCCATTTGTTTACTTAGTGGTCCGATTGCAATAAAATTTGGACAGACATAATATCGAGCTTCCAATATGCGGCAATATGGACCACCCAATTTTGAGCGCTTGCTATTTTTTTGTTTCTAATCCGAAAAAATTTTGTTTCTAATGTAAAAACTAAGATATTTGTAATCTGCTTGTAGAGACTAACAAAAAACACGCTTACATGTGGGGTAATCTCGAAAAGTTCCCCAGATATTCCCATTTGAAAATGTAAAACTCCAAATTTGGGTCCGAGCCAGGTTCCGTGTTTTGCGAATATCCGGACAAATCGCTACCAATTCCTTTTCTTCACACCAAATACAGCAATTTTGCTTGTTCACATATCCATTCAACCAGAAATGAGCTTTGTCGCTGTACACATTTTCCGATACAAAAGTAGATCTCGGCATCCAACTTTGCCAGCGCCCATTCAGCAAAAGTTAGTCGTTGTGGTAGGTCGTGTGGCTTTAATTCTTGCACCAGCTGTATTTTAAGGTTTTACACCCAAAACAAATCCTTGCAAAAAATTTTCCACGTAGTGAAGTATCATATTCTAAATGGCTCCAAACGGCACCGAATCGATAATTTACATTCAGCAACAACACTGGAGATGCAGCTGCGATATTTTCCTCTGTCCGTTTCCTAGTATTTAGTCTCAATATTGTGTGTCCAACCGATCACTTCTTCTGCCAGAAAATGCATTTGGTCGGTATTTGGCGAATGAAAAAATGTTTATTGGGCTGATTAGATGCGATTTTGATTGTCAGATTTAAAGAAAAGTCAGTAGTTAAGAATTAATTCACTGTTCGTCCTCCAAAAGTTCGGCCACAAACGAAAGAGTTTGGCTGCCGAACTTTTAACTTTATAGCTAACCTCGGCTTTTTCCTTAAATTTTTTACACAAAATCGTATTAAATCGGCGCAAAAAAAGTTTCCAATGCCAAAATGTGTCTTTATTCATTACCTCTCGATGCCAAAAATCCAATATTATAGAGGTATAGAACTTTGAAATGGAATAAAACAAAGATGAATTTTTTAAATTGACATGAAATTTACTTCATTCGAAAGATAATCTTCTGGCATTATAATTTAAATATGACTTCTGGCACATGACCGCCACAGCTGCCTCGGACGTAGTCTAATCTGGAGGTCCAATTTTCGATGACTTTTCCCAACATTGTCAATAACGCGGCTACTGTTGTCCTCCAAGTGGTCAATCGTTTCGGGCTTATCGGCGTAGACTAGCAACATCACATATCCCCACAGAAAATAGTCCAGCGGCGTTAAATCGCACTATCTTGGAGGCCAATTCACGGGTCCGAAACGTGAAACTATGCGGTTACCAAACGTCTTCTTCAATAAATCAATTGTGGCACTAGCTGTGTGACACGTTGCGCGCCGCCTTGTTGAAACCACAGCTCCTGCACATCGTGGTTGTTCAATTGATGAACGAAAAGTCAGTAGTCCTGGCTGTATAGCGGTCACCATTGACTGTAACGTTCTGACCAGCATCGTTTTTAAAGAAGTACGGACCAATGATTCCACCAGCCCATAAAGCACCCAAACAGTCAGTTTTTCTGGATGTAACGGTGTCTCAACATACACTTGAGGATTATCGTTACTCCAAATACGGCATTTTGTTTATTGACGTATACATTTAACCAAAAGTGAGCTTCAATCGCTAACAAATTCGCGTATGAAAATTGGGCCATGCGGCCCATTCACCGAATCTACGCCTTGCTAGGTGTTGCACGATTGGATCTTTCCAAGATCTTTCCGCCAAATCTTCCATAAAGTGCTGGACACATATCCAATCTGTGCACAATGGCGAATAGATGATTGGCGTCTTCCTCTACGCTACGCTCTACAGCAGCAATGACTTCTTCTGTACGCACAGTACGACGTCTCTGTGGATGCAT
>CM037853.1:166537684-166563525 GCA_021234595.1 Delia radicum | reverse complement strand
TGGATGGACACATATCCAATTCTTGTGCATGATGGCGAATAGAGTAATTGGCGTCTTCCTCTACGCTACGCTCTACAGCAGCAATGACTTCTTCTGTACGCACTGTACGACGTCTCTGTGGATGCATATTATTAGTGTCCGACCGAACAGTTCGGCCAAAAAACTATATTTGGTCGGTTTTTGGGTATCTAGAGGCAATGATTATAAATTTTTTGTATTGGAAACATGTTTGTTGAGCCAATTTAATTCGATTTTGTGTATACAATTTAAGGAAAAAGCCGAAGTTTAGCTATAAAGTTAAAAGTTCGGCCGCCGATCTATTTTCGATTTGGCCGAACTTTTGAAGGCCGAACAGTGAATTTATTGCTTAACTACGGACTTTTATTTAAATTTGTCACTCAAAATCGTCTCTCATCAGCCCAAGAAACATTTTTCCATTCGCCAAATCTGTCCATAATGTTTTAAAATAAAGAATACAGACCAAATGCATTTTCTGGCCGAACTGTTCGGTCGGACACTACATATTGTCATTTAGAATAAACATGGTGCGAAAACGTTCCATAGTTAATCGAATTAATTGCTTTTATGGACGATGTTTATCGTAAAATGGACATAGTGCGCGATACGTATTTCGATCAGAACCATGTTTCAAAACAAATTTGCACAATTTGGAAGTGTTGTTTAGGCATCAATCTATTCATGTCAAAATGCGAAACCAAACTAAACATAAATCACTTGACAGCTGACAAAATGGCCGCCAGTTAAAAAAGTGTTGCAAACTTAAAGTTCTACACCTGTATAAAAAACATCCTTTATAATATAGTTTTATGGTAAATATTCCTATTCTTTCAAATAAAAAACAAGCTATAGCTTATTTTTGGTTGCCCTACTAATAACTGAGTAATTGTTTCGGGGTTGTCTTTAAGGGAAAATTTATTTTTAAAGGGATTGAATGTATTACAATTCTCTAATACCTCATTTATACTACAACCAAAAACTAGTAGTTTTTAAGAACTTCTAGGTTTTTATTTAAAATTGGTATGGAATTTAAAAAGTAAATACAAATAGAAGTAGTTTTCAAAAACTATTATTTTTTGGTTGAAGTATAAAAGAGGTATAAAGTAATTTATAGCTTACAAGTTGTTCTTTTGGTTTTAAATTATTTCTTTTTTTTTTTGTGGAAATTTTTGATAATTTCACAGAGTTTTGATTTTGTTATAGTTATCCTAGTACATATATTTACAACATGTTTACAGTTTTACTGGTAATGACTTATTGTATTGTGTTGCAGTAGTTGCCCTTTTTTACAACTACTGCAGCTTCAATAAAGTTTAAACTTTTTGTTTCTTTTGCCAAAGATGCCACATTTACATTGGAAGTATCTAGGTTTGTGTGTTTGTTGATAACATTTTTGTTCCCATAATGAATATAAATGAATATTATAATCAAAAATTGAATTATGAACATGAACTGGATGACATTTAAAGTTTTTTATTATTATTTAAACAAAAACGCCAAGATACCATTTTTTTTTACAAAAGTCAGTTTCTAATGAATTTTTGTGTTAATTAACCCTTTAATGTTCTTTACTCTGATAACGATAATATTTATTTATACAATATATTTACCCCCGTATTCATAAAATTATTAAACAGCATTTCAAATACATTTGAGTTAAAACATAAATGTTAGCCTTAAAACTGTATTCATAAACTAGTATTAACTTTTACATAAGGTTTAAAATCGCTATTTTCAGCTAACATTCGTTTATAAATACAGTCTTAAGGCTTCAAATGTATCTTTACTAAGATGTGTTTGAAATCTGAATTAAGTTTTTTTGTGAATACGGTTGTCAGCATTTACAACACTTTTACTTTTGGTGCGTATTGTGACCAAATTTCGGGAAAACTTCATAAGAAAATGACAAGAAAAACATTGACCTATCACATATACCAAACATTTTATATTCAATAATTTGTATTAACACGCACAAGAAAATATTAGTTGAAAAACGATCGATACTATTGAATTTTCATTACTCCATAAATATTTTAGTTGTATATGTATAAATTAAATAATCATAAGTGATAGTCTTTCCTTGTGCAAATTTATATATTAGTACGATTAATTAGTTATCCCAGTTGCAATCCGTTAGTTATAACACCTAATTTTAAAAACAAAATATAATTAGAGAAACTTCCTGTAGATACAACTACAGTGCAACTTCGACAATCCGGACACATATAGTTTTAGGCACGTTCGGATTATCGAGTTGTCCGGACTATGGTAGTAAATTATTAAAATAATCTAAGTGAATTAAATACATACATACTATGATTTATTAAAAAACGAAGTTATTTTGTGCTGACTAACTTTGTTGAGGTGGTTGATTTGTGCGTTTTGCTCTAACCTCTTCAACAATAGAATATCCTGCATATCTATATTATTCTCCTCAGCCCACTGAATACAAACTGAAACTGATTTCTTTGCATCTGCACTAGATATCTTTGTTTTTGCATCCATTTTTACAAAGGCGTCTTCAGAGTCCGTAAGCAGCACAGGCGATTCTTTTCGTTTAGCGTGTTTCATTTGCACCAGTTGCCCAATCATTGATATCTTCTTTAGTTATGTCATTACTGAAGTTCGTAGATCCAATCATATTTTGGATGGATTTTAAGCCATCATAGATTCTATCAGACTGCAGTTCATGACGCAGAACCTGAAGCGGTATCATATCTTCATCAGCCCAGCACGATGCAGTTCTTGGCCACAATGCAGACCAACTTTTCTGAATATTTTTTTTCACTAATGCTTTGCCATGCTAAGTCCAAGAAATAAACAGCACTTTCAAGGCTAAACAATTTTAAAGCTTTAACCACGTCGACATCATCATCATTTTCTGATAAAATATGCTGCAGTAATTGTTTTCTGTAAGTAACCTTTACATTTTGTATTAAATTTTGATCCATAGGCTGTAATATTGCCGTACAATTTGGTGGTAAAAAAAGAACTTTGAAATTTGGTTCAAAATTAACTTCATCCGTTTTAGGATGTGAAGGAGCATTATCTAATATCAATAATGCTTTGAGTGGTCTGTTAACCTGTATTAGAAACCCTTTTACTTCTGGACTAAAATGGTTTTTGAACCAGTCGAAGAAAAGGGACGTTGACATCCATCCTTTATTAGTTGCTTTATATACCACTGGCATTTTATAACCTATAAAGGCTCTTGGATTAGCAGATTTGCCAATAACCAAAAGAGGCAGTTTATGTGTTCCTGCAGAATTTGAGCATGGCATAAATGTCACACGATCTTTGGAAATTTTTCTCACTGGGGCTGATTTTTCCTTTGTATGCACCCATGTGTTACCAGGCAACACTCTCCAGAAAGCAGCAGATTCGTCTGCATTATAAACTTGCTCTTTACTCAAATCCATCTCAGCAACAATGTCGGCAAACTTTTTTTTAAAAGGCTCTACGGCGCTTTCATCGCTGGAAACTTTTTCACCACAAATTTTTAGATAACGAATACCATGCCGTAACTTTAATTTATCTAACCAGCCTGAGCTCGCTAAAAAATCTTCTTTTCCCGTCATCTTTACATAATAGACAAATCCTTTGCTTTCAAAATTTCTGATGAAATCGGGATATGATTGGGTCTTTGCTGCAAAAACCATGTGTAAAGCGCGTCCTCTAACTCTGGATTTTCTGCTTTTTTCATAACTTTTCTATTTCCTAAAAAACATTTATATTATGAAAATTTTTTATTACATTATTTTGGTTGAAATGTTACCGGGTCCATTAAAGGTATTCGAAATAAATTGTTTTATATTCTCATTTTTTTTAATGTCGCAAATCGTTGATTTAGGAGCATGGAATTTTTCGGCAACCTGCCAAATAGTTTTTCCCTCATCAAGACTTTGTAAAATATCACACTTTTCCTTTAAAGTTAGTGTTTTATGTTTGCGTTTATTATTTAAAGACATGGCACTTGGTATGAAATTAGACAAACACGCTTTAGAAAGAATGAACCGAAACTGAAGTAATGATAGTGCAAAATGTAAATAAAAGTATGAATAACAAAACATGCGAGTTAAAAACGGGAAACCACCGGATTTTTTTTTTCTAGCATAAAACAAAATTGTCTGGATTGTAGAGGTAAAAATTTTAAGTTGTCCGAAATGTAGAAGCGTCCGAATTATTGGAGTGACCGGACTGGCGCATGTCCGGACTGCCGAAGTTGTACTGTATAAAAATTCACTGTTTGATTATCACAGTAACAAATAATTATTGCAAACACCTAATTTAAAAATTAAAATAATGCTGGCAATTATATCAGTGGACTCAAATCTAAATTATATTTTGAAATCACCATTTGTTTGTTGTTACACCTAATTTCGAAATTAAAATATCATTATTTAAACCTTTAGCAGACCCAACTATTCCATATAATCACAACCGCCACTTTTTTTCTGCAGTATCTATAAAATAATGTTTACGAAAGAATATTCAATTATTAGCTTTTTCTGTCAAATATATTATTTTATTCGTATATCACAACTTATATCATAAGCAACAACTACTCACTATATCCATACTTTAGAAGTAAAATGGCCAAAAGTGTGAAATTCCACAGGTTTCAAAAAATCCTGATATTAGCAACGTATGCATTAGGGTCTGCCAAAAATGTCAACTTTCGATTTTCTACCTTCACACGGTGCGGCCGAAGACCGCATTTTGCGGCCAAAATTCGAAAAAAAAGTATCTAGATAGAGTTTTTCCATCTCTGAGTTGGCTGAAGTGATCCTCTAAGAAGTGAAATCCGCTCATAGTAAGGTCCTATACCTTAAGTCTCCTCTTTTCTTTCAGTTGCAACGTGGCCTTCATCCAAACAGCATATTACTGTAGATACACAAGGAAAGTTATACCCGTGTGAAAGTTCTTGGAGTAAAGGAAATCTAACAAAACCAAATGGAATCTACGTCTACAGCAGTGATGTGCTTCCTCTCAATTTCCAACCACACGGGGTTACAGAAGAAAATGCTGCTTACGCTGCGTCAACACACGTACACTATAAACATCTTCGTATGGCTTTCGATGTGCATATTCGGCTTTTGCTTTGTTCTCACTGAGTTAAAAGAAAACAAATCAATTGTAGTTGAACCATTGTTGAAGCAACACCACGCTGCGGAACACAAATAAAAATACACGTAGAAATATGTTTGATGATGAATGGGAAAATACTTTTTTTTTTTTATAGAGAATATGGATGACGATGCACAATGCTTAATTTGTAATAAAATTATAAGTGAAAAATTTTTATTTATTTATTTTTTTATTTAAAAACCCTAAACAAACACCAGTGAAATATTCGTATTTTAAATAAAAATATTAATTGGCCCAGCAATATCTTTACTTATAGAAATAAGTCTGTAGAAAAAGCATAAAAAGTAACTAAAAACTAGTTAAAAATGACCCCGCAGAAAAAAACCAGTTGAATTAACAGATTTTTAAACTAAATATTTGTAGACTTAAAATAGCAAAAATAAACCTGATGAATAGTAACAAAGTAACAAAAACACCTGCTAACATTAGCAAAACTAATTACTAAATATCTGTACCCAAATAAAATCATAAACATTTTGAAAATTTTAAGTTTTTTTTAATGCAATTAAAAATTTTCCGTTATTAAATCAGAAATTTACAATTATTTAGCAAAAATTTCAGTTGGTTTAACAATTTAACCTGTTATTTGCATTTTACAAAATTCGGGCTAAATTTAGCAAAAAAAAAAAATGTTAACACAACAGTTTTTGTTTGATATTTTAAGTCTGCAAATATTTAGTTAAAAAATCTCTTAATTCAACTGGTTTTTTCTGCAGAGTCACTTTTATCTAATTTTTAGTACCTTTTTTTGCTATTTCTACAGACTTATTTCTAGGAGTGTACCAAAATTATATTTGAAATTAATTCTTGTACAGTCATAGAAATGAAAGCTATACTCATAGAAATAAGTCTGTAGAAATAGCAAAAAAAAAGTTACTAAAAATTAGTTAAAATGCCCTGCTAATTTTAGCCCGAATTTTGTAAAATTTCTATGAGCGCATTTGTACAGCTTTATTTCTATGAGTGTAGCTTTCTTTCTATGCAAAAAATCTATTTTTTTAAATTGTAACAAAATTTTTTTCACTTGAGTACACACACTAATATGATACAACGCTAAACTGTTTCTGAGCCATTGTGGTTCCCAGGAGCCCTTGTCCGCTTAAGCCCAAATAGAAAAAAATATATATTTTTTAGTTTCAAAGGGGTTCATATATTAAAAAATATATTTTATGAAATTCACTTTTTTCAAAAAAATCTTTTTTCTGCAATTGAAATTTATTATCAGTGTACCGTAGAATAAACTTCGTTTTTTCGCTGCTACACACACAAGTATAAATGCAATAGTGTGCGTAAAGCACATCACTGGTCTACAGGTTAGTAATATATGTAAAAACTTTAGTAAATTCAATACCCTAACAAAAAATTTTTAGCAGTAGAAATTTGAGGATATATTTTTTGTGTTTTTTTTATATAAAATTTGAGTTTACAAACAATATAGTAATAAAACGCTATCGTATGCTGCCTTAAAACCTATTAGAGGTTACTCAGAAAAGTATTAGTTACTGAATAAAACAAGATTTAGCTGCTACCTTCTGCTACTGTAGTTTTTATACAACTTTTTGTGGAATAGAATTTTTCAGTAAAATACATAGTATGACAATCAAAACTATATCTGAAAATATAATTTTTTGTTGAATTTATTCCAGATATTAATTTTTGTTTAATTTATTTATTTTGCAGGTTCCAGTAATAAGATGGAAGGTGACCTAACAAGGCTGAAATTATTCCAAGAAATAAAAAAAATTCTAAAGGATGATATTTTTTTTCCGAAGGTGAAATTCAAATTATCATTTACCAGTTGATGAAAAAAAGCAAATATCAGATCAAGTGCATAAAATAAGATCAAGATGGGATTCAAGTAAAAGAATAGAAGAAAAATTTTTGAAAACAAATCATGATTGGTTACAAAAATCCATTGAACTGAAAAAAGAGTCAAAACAAAATGTTGTAAAAAATTCCAATGCAGGTCGGCGAGAACTCAGTTTCTCAGAATCTTCTGAACGAAGTAAACGCAGGAAAACAGAAGAATTACGAGCGAATGTGTCAGCAGAAGCTCTCCTATACTCAGCAACAAGTAAATTGAGAGCTAAAGGTAATACCGATTTGTGTTGTGCGTGATATTTCCGAAGAGAACACTTTCCAATTTTCTAATATTAGTGTGTACTTTTTCAAATAATTGTACAAGTTGTACTACAATTCGAAACTCTACTTTCGTGTATAACCTATAATTTTCAATTTCAATAAAAATATTTGAGAAAATTTGAAAAATGTTTGTTTTAGTTCATTTATTTTGTTTAAAAGATGCACGAAAAAACTTTAGAAGTCTTTTCATGACGCCATATTGGAACCGCCATTTTGAATTCCGTAATTCTGACGATGGATTCGTGATCAGCGACAAGGGCTCCTGGGAACCACCATGGCTCAGAAACAGTTTAGCGTTGTATCATATTAGTGTGTGTACTCAAGTGAAAAAAATTTTGTTACAATTTAAAAAAATAGATTTTTTGCATAGAAAGAAAGCTACACTCATAGAAATAAAGCTGTACAAATGCGCTCATAGAAATTTTACAAAATTCGGGCTAAAATTAGCAGGGCATTTTAACTAATTTTTAGTAACTTTTTTTTGCTATTTCTACAGACTTATTTCTATGAGTATAGCTTTCATTTCTATGACTGTACAAGAATTAATTTCAAATATAATTTTGGTACACTCCTAGAAATAAGTCTGTAGAAATAGCAAAAAAAAGTTACTAAAAATTAGATAAAAGTGACTCTGCAGAAAAAACCAGTTGAATTAAGAGATTTTTTAACTAAATATTTGCAGACTTAAAATATCAAACAAAAACTGTTGTGTTAACATTTTTTTTTTGCTAAATTTAACCCGAATTTTGTAAAATGCAAATAACAGGTTAAATTGTTAAACCAACTGAAATTTTTGCTAAATAATTGTAAATTTCTGATTTAATAACGGAAAATTTTTAATTGCATTAAAAAAAACTTAAAATTTTCAAAATGTTTATGATTTTATTTGGGTACAGATATTTAGTAATTAGTTTTGCTAATGTTAGCAGGTGTTTTTGTTACTTTGTTACTATTCATCAGGTTTATTTTTGCTATTTTAAGTCTACAAATATTTAGTTTAAAAATCTGTTAATTCAACTGGTTTTTTTTCTGCGGGGTCATTTTTAACTAGTTTTTAGTTACTTTTTATGCTTTTTCTACAGACTTATTTCTATAAGTAAAGATATTGCTGGGTCAATTAATATTTTATTTAAAATACGAATATTTCACTGGTGTTTGTTTAGGGTTTTTAAATAAAAAAATAAATAAATAAAAATTTTTCACTTATAATTTTATTACAAATTAAGCATTGTGCATCGTCATCCATATTCTCTATAAAAAAAAAAGTATTTTCCCATTCATCATCAAACATATTACTACGTGTATTTTTATTTGTGTTCCGCAGCGTGGTGTTGCTTCAACAATGGTTCAACTACAATTGATTTGTTTTCTTTTAACTCAGTGAGAACAAAGCAAAAGCCGAATATGCACATCGAAAGCCATACGAAGATGTTTATAGTGTACGTGTGTTGACGCAGCGTAAGCAGCATTTTCTTCTGTAACCCCGTGTGGTTGGAAATTGAGAGGAAGTACATCACTGTTTTACACCAATCTTGGGCACAAAGAGAACTGAGAATGTATTAGTTATTTTACAAAAAAATGAGATTGTATTGGTACTATTGCACTGAGCAAAATCACTTGGTTTTTTTTTTTTTTTTTGTTTGTTTACATTGTTCTATTGTTTTACTATTTATGTCCTTACGTGATAAATTTCAGCTATAAGGCGAAATAAAAAAAAAAATATACATAAGAGGAAATTAATAGGTAATAAAAAAATGTTCTTTAAGAAAATAGGCACATGAGTTCTTTGCCAATAATGTACTGGGCAAACAAATATATATAATAATGTTATAAATATGGATTAATAAATTAAAAAAACAAAAAGCAAAAAAAATATTTTATATTAATTCTTATAAAATACAACAAAATTCAAAATATCTGCGTTGTAATTGTTTTTAATATAAACAATTATAGTTCAGAGATTTTTAAATTTTTTAACATATAGATTGTTTTAATATTTTAGGTTTTGGGTGTTAAAATTAAGTTATGAATGAATAAATAAATCAAGATATATTTATATATTCAAGCTAAATAAAAATGCGTTTTCCCAAAAAAATCCCACATAATGAATGAAAAAAAATTCCATTAAAAAAAAAGTTATAGTACGCTTGGCTTTATTAATTAAAATATCATTGGATGTTTTCAAATATTACCTGTGTACTTATTTTATTAAACAAAGCGACATAAACCTACTCCATCCAATGCTGGCAAGCAACTAACCATTTTTTTTTGGTTTTTTTTCGGTTTCTCTCTTTATTTTTATTTACGTTCGGGTTGTGTGCGTGTGAAAAACGATTAGTCTTCGTTGTTTCAACAAGTGTTTGCCCGACACTGTTTTACACCCAAACACGACTGATTAAAATGGTAACAAAATTGGTCGGCGCAAATAAAAATTCGGCTGCTGCCGCTTTATCCGGCTCACATTTTAAGCCGATGCGAGCCGATTAAAACGGCGGTGGCGGCGCGCAGCCGATTCGGCTTATTTCTCTGTTGGGTACTACAATCGAACTAACAAATAATTTAAAGATAGTACATATGACCAGTGTTGCCATTTCGGTGCTTTTCGGGTATTTTTTGGTGCTTTTTACCTCTTCGTACCCGTAGATTTTTTTAAAATACCCGTTTTAAAAAAGCGGGTATTTACAGTGCTTTTTATAATTTATGACAGTGCTTTTAGTGCTTTTTTGTACAACGTCTTAACCACTTAAGAAATGGTTAAGACGTGCAAAGGAAAGTTCAAAGGCATTTTGTATTTGCTGTCATTGTAAAGTTATGGCACGATATAGCGATTTATTGCGACATAGTGAAACGAAAATGCATGAAAAGGCGATGAATCCAAGCAATAGCTTTTCGTTGCAGCCGGAGCTATCTTTGAACAAAGGAAGCCTAAGGAAAATCAAAAAGCCCAAGGCGCTCTATATTTGTATACAGCAGTACATACATCTTTTTCTTGTATCGATCATTTGTCTAATATTTGTACTGACACTTTTTCGGATAGTAAAGTTCTCCAGTCCAACTTGCATAGAACAAGGTGCTCAAACATAATAACAAATATTATAGTTCCATTTTTTATTGAAAATATAGTCGGAGATATTAAAGGTGTTCCATTTAGCCTTATTTTAGATGAAGGAACTGATATATCAATTGAAAAATTGCTTGGTGTCGTCGTTCGATATTTCAGCGCTAAAACAAACATGTTTGTTACAAACATTCCTTGGCTTAATTGATTTACAAGGAGGTACTGCTGACGATATCCTTTATGGTTTGGAGCGGCTACTAAATATTTTGGAGCTGAACTTCAAATATTTAATAGCAATAGCAACAGACAATGCTGCAGTAATGACATGAGCACACAATGATTTGCATCGAAAAATTGAACAAAAGTACCATCTTCCAAATTTGATTTTAGTCCGATGTGTTTGCCACTCCTTACAATTAGGTAAAAAAAAGGTAATTTGGATGAAAATATTTAACCAGTTTTGTCATCTTGGTTACTTATTTGAAAAGTCATGCAAAGAATATAATTAAGTGCAGTGACACATAAATCATAACAAATACTTTAATAGAATTTACAAATTATCTTGTAATAGAGCAAAGACGAAAGCTTCCAAAAATTTTTAATTTATTACAAAATTTATCATTATTAAGTGTGTAAAATATTTTTAGAAACAATTGGCATTGTTCATCAAAGATTTAAAAAAAAAATTTATAAATGATTCACATGTCATTAGTAAAATCGAAGTTTGTCTATCAAATCTTAAGCTAAATAAATGGAAAAATACAGAAAGGACGGATGAGTTTTAGATAGAAGTCCACAACTTCAAGGATTCTTTGGGTGAAAAACCCATTTATTGAACTCACAATGTTTGTTTTAAAATTACTTTCATTGCCTTATTCAAACGCGGAGGTCGAAAGGACATTTAGTTTGATGAATTTGTTTAAAACAAAAATTAGAAACCGGATGTCACTAAATTCAGCAAATGCGTTATTACACATTAAATACGGTCTTAAATTTGGAAATGGATGTTGTAGCAGTTGTAAACTACCTTCAAATGTTTATAGTAAAAATAAACTCTAACGATAATTACAAAAAGTCAAACTATTTTATAAAAACTGTTTTGTGGTCTAATGAATGCCAAGACGAAATTGATTTATTTTAAATTGAAGATATTGATTTGTAAATGTTTTATAAAAACTGTTTTGTGGCTAAATGAATGCCAAGACGAAATTGATTTAATTTAAATTGAACATATTGTTATTAAATATTCTTTTTAAAAAGTTATTTTATGTTTAAATGAATTGTTATTTTTATTTAATGTTATTAAATTCAATTTTTTTATCTCAAACCATTTCTTTTTTTTTAATTTCAGTTAGACTTAGTGCTTTTTTACCCTTTTTTATAGAATTTTCTCCCTAGTTTTAAATTACTTACAGTTATTTTTTAAATATATTTAAAAAAAATTATTTGGTGCTTTTTTACCCCTTTTTTGTAAAATTTTACCCTTTATTACCCGTTTTTGCACTGCTCACGGTGCTTTTGCTCTTTCCAGAGTTGGCAACACTGCATATGACTACAAAAATTCGGTTGGCAAAAAATTTGGTTGGAACCACAAATTCATTTTCTGTGTGCAGATTTTATCATCGATCGCGTAGGAATTTGTTGACGAAATTTGGTAGAAAGATGAAATGGTATCTAGTTTTTGTAATTTTTGTATACTTATTGCGGTATACTCTAGCTACACTCATAGAAATTAACCTGTAAAAATACCAGAAACAGCTACTAAAATTTAGTTACAAATGACCTTGGAGAAAAATCTGCTAAATATTAATAAAATAAGAACTGCAAAAATTAATCTGTTAATTTTACAGAATTTTGGTTATATCAGTTGTGAGTTTTAGTTAAATGAAAATTGCTATATTTACATCTAATTTAGTAGAATGCAAATAACAGTTTATTTTACTAAAATAAACAGAAATGTTTTGCTAAAAAAATTGTAAATTTTTATAAGATATTATAATTGTAAGATTTTATAAGGGCAGAATTTTATTCTCATTAAAAACAAATTAAAAAAAAACTTGAAAAATTTCACATTTGTTTATGATTTTTTTGTCTACTAATACTTAGTAAATATTTTTGCTGTTTTGGCAGCTTATTTTGTTACTTTCTATTAACTAAAATTTAGCTCAACTATAACTAAATATTTGTAAATAAATAACTAAATATTTGTAAATTCAACTGATTTATTTTTGCTATTATGCAAATTAAAATTTTTACAAGTTCAAAAAGTTTGTGATCCGATAATTTAATTTTACATGAAAAGTATACACTGCTCAACAAATTTTTCTCATTCAGAAAATTTTCCCATACGTCCCTAACGAATTCAGAATATTACCTTTATAACACCGGTCTTCTTTGTATAAATTTATAATTTTTCAAATAATGCTATAAAAAAATTTCAAAAATTTAATTTTTTAATTAATTATATGGCTAAACTGGAGCATCAGTTTTTAGGGTTTTTTTAATTAATAATATATTTAACCCTTTCCCTACACTCAAATAAAAAAGTTAGTTAAACATTTTGTTAAACTTATAGATAAAATATCTAATAAACTTCCAGCATTTTTAAACCCTCTATCCCATAGTGCGGAGGGTATATTCACTTTGTCAAACGTTTGTAATTCTTTTAAAAAAATTCTGGGACCCCATAAACTCTATATATTCTTGATTAGCATGCATAGAGAAGTCAATATAGGCATGTCCGCCTGTCCTTATGTTCGTCTGTCTGTGGAAATACAAAATAATCCGCCAATACAGAAGAGGTGTTGCTAATTTCAGTCAAATTGTTTGTTGATATCATGAGCAGTTTTCTAGTGAAAATAATCAAAATCGGTTAACGCGTTCAAAAGTTATGAGTAAAAATGTGTGAAGACCTCTAAAAATTTTGAAGCAACCGTTATCCGTAAAATACCGTTACCGATATAATTAAAATATCAATATCTTAAAACACAGTTACCGAAAAAATCTAACAAGATCTAAAAAAAAAACTTCTTTAAATAGATATATTTTCCCAAAGTTTGATCATAAACTAGCCAGTCATTAAGTTTGGGCATAATGGGGCTAAAAATTGTGGTGTGCATTAACATTACCTGAATAACTAAAATAACGTTACCCTTAAAATGCCGTTACCAAAATAACTGAAAAATCTTTTTCCCTAAAATAACGTTACCGAAATATCTAAAATAATAAACTAACATTATGATTGTGCTCCACTACAATGCTTTGGAGAATGGCGTTGCCGCCTAAACAAACTTAAGGGGCACATTAGGCGGCACTCCTCTAGAGTTTCTACAAGGAATATTTTTGCTCAAATATATATCACCAGACAGTCAATACGGACAGTTCTGCTTAAGGATTTTCATTTCTTTCCATTAAAAATCAAATAACAAGCTAATTGAATGTTTGAAATGTTCTCTCTAATTTGCACGGAATTTCGCTTGCATTTGATGTCAAGTTGAATAATTTGAATAATTAATAAAAATTTATTGCATTTCAAATGAAAAAATAAAAAAATATTTATGTGTATTGAAAAAAAGTTATTTGATTTTCTTAATGTAGCTATATTCATCAGCCACCCTGTATGTATGTAGGTTTTTATAAGTTATATGTACATTAGTAGCAATCGCATGCAGTGCTGCCATGTTTGACGATTTATCGTCATTTGACGATATTTAATTCCGAAAATAACTAAATGACTATTGGGCGATTTTTGCTTCCAAAATGACGATTTTTTTGACAATAGTTTAATATGTCAGCAAGACCTATTTATTTATCATTCTTATAAAATCGGCAGATCTATTATTAAATTTATGTTATTTCGTTAAAAATTAAAAAAAAAACATTGTTTTTTTACGGAAAGCTAACCATTATTTGCTAATATGATGTGAAATACAATTTTCCAAAAATGCAAATACTAGAATTAAATAAAACTTAATCCAAACCGGATTTATTTTTTATAAATTCATTATGAGTTTAGCTAAATTTAGTTTCTGTACTCAGTAAAAACTGGTAAAAAGAGAGAGTAAAGTGACAGTTTGATGCCAAAGAATTTCCAAGTTTTTACTGGATACATTTTTGCCAAATTTGTAAGATGAAAAAAACATACGATTGAAAAAATAAGCTTTTATTGTTAGTAAACAAAAGCAATATTGAATTAAATTATAATTGTTTATGGATTTAAAGTGAAAAATATTAAATAAATAACTATGGAAGAAGTTAAAAAACATTTAAATTCTTTTTGGTCGACAATTTCAATTAACTTTTATCTTTTCCATAATGACCAGTTGATTTTTTCTTAATATTTAACCTTAGAACCGTGAGTTGGGCACTCAGTGCCCATATCGGTTTTGAGGTTGAATTACCAGGAATCGGGATGTCCAATTTAATTTTTTTCGGCAGGCTGATAGACTGTAACTTTGTTTAGAAGTTGACAAAATTCCAGGTGTATAACTTTTATAATAAGAAAGTAACGGAATTTTATATGGTGAGTACCCTGTACGTGACTTGGGGCACTCAGTGCCCATAATATTTCTTCATATATTTTGTATGGAAAAGTATAATTTTCTAACGGATTTTGATGGATATTCTGCATTTATATTCAGTTTTGCGTAAAAATTTCAAGTGAACGGTTCAATTTTAGTTCTGATAATTATATTTTTTGATATGAGTGAGCAATTAGCGGTTTATTTGGCTAACCTTACGCCGTGAATTGACGGACGAAGAAAGAGGAAAACCTTGGAAATTATTTCAATGCCCATGAAATCGACGATGATGGTGAAGAAGATCCTACATTTGGCGGAGGCCACGAAGCGATACCCAGTGACCAGTCTGACTTCGGAGACGATGATGCACCGCCCCTTCCAGATTCACGTTTCGAAGAATACGACCACGAGGAAGAAGCAGCAGCAGACATTGATCCGGATGAAAACAGACCTGATTTGTCAAGCTCAGCTATTGAGGGCAACCGTGGAGAAAAATATTTTAGCCGGGGAAGAAGGGACCAAACTGTATGGTGGTTAATGCCAAGTCAAATGAAAAAAGGCGAACAGAACTGGCATTGGAAATACGCAGACAATCAACATCCTATGCACGGAAAGTTTTGAGTCGAAAAATATGCCTTTATACGTGTTTTCCCCGTGTCTATGTTGAAGGCATTGTTTTTGAGACGAATAGGAAAGCTAAAAGAGTAATAGAGGCCAATATGCGTCGACCAGTTCCAAAAAAAAAATAGATATTGGCAAGACACAAATGTTTATGAAATATATGGTTTTATTGCAATTATTTTATACGCCGGCGCTGAAAAAGCAAACTTAGTTCAATCTAAGGATCTTTTTCACAAAATGAATATGCCATTTTACAGAGCAGTGATGTCAAAGTCGACAACAAAACAACAGCAGTTTATGACCATTGCTTTACTTCTACATGCAACAAACACTATATAAGGACATGTGAGAAGTTCTATTTCGTAAAATACAATGCAGATGGTGATACGGACTCAGATATTGATGAAGATGCGGACAATATGCCAACAACGTCAACAGCATATTACAACGCATCAAAAAGACAGCGGAGAACTTCACCCATTTGAGCGGTCCCAAAACTAAAACTTTATACGATTTTTACTTATATCTATCAAAAACAGTTGTTCCTAGCAATAAAAACATATTTCATTAAAATTCATGGATAAATAAACGAAATATTGGCTTTTTTGTAAAAGCAACTTCATACAAAGCTTAAATTTCCATATAAAATACATTACTGGGCACTGAGTGCCCAAGTCACGAGATTAAGTTGTATAGCTATGTCACGGTTCTAAGGTTAAAACAAGCTGTTTTATCTAATTTAATAATTCCTACACATTTTCCTTTCGTTTACTTTTTTAGAAATTTGTCTTACTCTTTGTAATTTTGTTACTGAGTAATTTTTACTGAACTTTACTGGAAAAGTAATCGAACAGACTTATTGTTAAAGAATTGCCAAATGTTGTAAAAGAATTTAAGATTTAAAAGTTGTGCTACTGAAATGTTGTTCACAGAATTTTGTAGATATAAGTGATTAACAGTTAAAGTGGTAAAATTTGTCGTATTTATTTGATCTTTCAACATTTTATAAATATGAATATCTTTATAAAATATAATGATTTTCGAAGGTTTAAACCAAAGAGAAGTGTCAAAAATCGTGTTATATTACAACGATAACACGTTAACATTTGAAATGTGAATTACATTATTGTATTTATTTTTTATTAAAACTTTATCCCTATTCTAACAAATATATTTTATTTTGACGATTTTTTCAAAATATGATGACGATTTTGATGATTTTTTCTAGAAAATTTGACGTTTTATGCTCTGCAAACCTCTCAACACTGATTATGAGTACAAATGTGAGAAGATCTCGAAAAATATTTAAGCAAATTTATAAAGTATTCTTTTGTTTTCCAGATACCAGGCTTGCCAGATACCCTTTTTCGTTAACCCCAACAAATCAAAAAATCACCAATTGGAAAAAAGGTTGAACGAATAGTTGAGTTAAAATTCTGTATTTATTTGACTGCATTAAACAAAAGTTGCCAGACACTTTAATCGTTATCAGATCAAAAAAGTATCCAGGAACAAAATCCCCGAATTCAACAATGTAAATTCATAACTTTTTTTCGTACACTATTTTTACTTATTCTCATTCTCAACCTTTAATAAATTTGCAAGGAAACTCTTACATTCTAATTACATTTATTAAAAACTCCATTAATTTAAAGAACATTCACTTTCAGAACTTTTTTATTAAAACATATAAGGTGCATACTTAATCTTAACATCTTTGATTATATGCATTGTTTTCCTTAAAAACCCTAATTTTTATTTGATACATACAAAAATAATCTAAATTGAAGTATTTATGTTTAAAACCAATCGAATAATTGAAACATTTCTTAGGGTTCTTATTCTAGAAGTTGTAAACGAGAATTGTACAAGCAACTAAGCTGAAAAACATAATTTGAAATAGCAGTTTCTTTCACTTTTTGTGTCTCGAAAACACTTGAAAGATTTTCTTTTATAATTTTTGACAAACTTAATTTTATTACTTGTTAGAAAGTGTTTTGCAACCGTCAGACAATGACAATCGTAATTAATTTTTTATATTAATTACTGTAGAATATTTCTTTAGTTAGTCTCTTTACAGGAAGAAGAAGAAGAAAACATTTTTATTGAAAAATTTTACGGACACAAGGGATACACCAGACTGCCGCAGTTTCGTCCCCCTCCTGGGACTCGTCAGTGGTTAATTTATGTGTCAATTGAACAAAGTATTTTATATTGTTAATTTTGCTCTATATGAAAAACTTTTTACTTTTTGGTGTCGTACTGTGATTTGAACTCACAGTCTTAGCATCAAAGCTATGCATCGTAATCTCACCTCTTAACCAGTTGAGCCACGGTCGACACAGCGTTGACTGCGACTAAATTGGAGTTTGGTCACACTGCGTACACACAAGTATTGTTTTTATCAGAAGAGACAGAATTAGCTAATACCAATGCGCAATTCATTTCTCAACTAGAATGCTTTTTCTTCTTAATCCTATCTCTTTTTCACAAGTAATTATCACGTTTTATGATGCGCTTTATTCACATACAATAGTTGGATACCAAGTGTAGGTTAGAGATTGAGTCGCCGTTAAGCAAGTTTATTCAAATTTTATGTTAGAAAGTGTTTTGCAACCGTCAGACAATGACAATCGTAATTAATTTTTTATATTAATTACTGTAGAATATTTCTTTAGTTAGTCTCTTACAGGAAGAAGAAGAAGAAAACATTTTTATTGATAAATTTTACGGACACAAGGGATACACCAGACTGCCGCAGTTTCGTCCCCCTCCTGGGACTCGTCAGTGGTTAATTTATGTGTCAATTGAACAAAGTATTTTATATTGTTAATTTTGCTCTATATGAAAAACTTTTTACTTTTTGGTGTCGTACTGTGATTTGAACTCACAGTCTTAGCATCAAAGCTATGCATCGTAATCTCACCTCTTAACCAGTTGAGCCACGGTCGACACAGCGTTGACTGCGACTAATTGGAGTTTGGTCACACTACGTACACACAAGTATTGTTTTTATCAGAAGAGACAGAATTAGCTAATACCAATGCGCAATTCATTTCTCAACTAGAATGCTTTTTCTTCTTACACTTTCCTTTTTACTTATGTGATTATAGTATAAACACATGTGTTGTAATGTAAACCGGGTATTTAATAATTATTTCATTATGGATGTCTCCGCAAGCGTATTTTTGTTCACTTAAATTTAGCTAAAATTCTGATTATTCGAAACTGTGCGTTTGTATTCATTGCATCTCTTGTAACGATCCAAAAATATATTTTAATAATCCTTATTACTTTCATTATTATATAGGCAAAGAGACGATTCTTTTATACAAAACAACAGGCTAATTTTACAACCGTTTTTTAACATCATAATGGTTCTTTAAAAATATATCTATTTTTCACGACACGTTCTTCTTTAGGTAATCAGAATAACCATTTCACCTTTGAAGACCCACTGTTACGAGTATAAGCATGCACAAGCATTCAATTTCATTTTAGAAAACTTTAATTAAACATTTTATTCTTCTGACACATCCAAATACATTAATCAATCAGTCATAATTTGTTTTACTTATAAAAACAACATTATTTTGTTATTTTTACAAAGAATTTAGATATTTATATTGTATTGCACTTTCCCTGGTTAATGGCAAACACCGAGATGGAGGGTATCGAAAAATTCGGCACAGCCGAATTTAATCTTTTTTATACCAAATTCGGCACATCGGACTTAAATGCTTTTACTTGTTTTTGCTGACATCGTGTTTTCAGCTAAAATTTTAGTTAAATACTTTATCAAAAAAATAGTTTTGAACCAATGTTTAACCTAATTTACGTTGCAACCAAAATTGTGGAGATCAAGTATGAAGACGAGATGTAGATGTAAGTTACATGCAAGTAGTGTGGTCAAATTGGAAATTTAAAATTGCAAACAAATATACGTTTAAATAGACAGACTAAAGCGAAAGACAAATACACACATCTTAGGTTTCCTTTTTCTTATTGCAAACAAAATGTTATATCTGTCATATTTGTTATTTTTTCGTCTCGTTTCTTTAATTATCTAATGCATTTGTCTTCCTTTAGAAGATGCCTTCGCTTAGACATCCGTTGATCTAAGTAGCAGAAAGATAATTTGTTTGTGTTATATACAATTATTTCTATATTTTTTCAGATATTATATTAATTCATGTCGTCAATATGGGAGTATGAAAATTTTTATATTTTGTAACTTATGGTACTACTAATTTTGTTGCTAAATATCAGCTCGCTGATTTTCAGCAAAAGATTTTGCTGACATTAGCAATTTTTTTGCAAGCACCCTCCTGACTAAAATTTTGCTGACTCAACAAAATTTTTTTGCTGACTTTACTAACTTTTTTATTTGAGTGTAGTTACAGACTGTTACAACAAAATTTTTTGCTGACTTTACTAACTTTTTTATTTGAGTGTAGTTACAGACTGCGGTAAACCAAGATTAAAGATAATCTACATTCTAAAACCTCGGCCTAAGTGTTTTGCTAAAAGTTTTGCTGCATCTAATAATTCTGTTGCTAAAAATCAGCTCTCTGAAGATTTTGCTGACATCAGAAATTTTTTTTGCTCTTCGAATATGATTGCCCCAACCATTGTTTCTGTGCGTGTACAACCAAAAACTAGTAGTTTTTAAAAACTTATATTTACTTGTAAAATTCCATATAAATTTTAACTTAAAACCCAGAAGGTTTCAAAAACTACTAGTTTTTGGTTGTACACGCACAGAAACAAATGGTTGGGGCGATCATATTCGAAGAGCATCATACATTTTTGCATTTATGATTGCGATAACCATATTAATATGGTTGTGATAACCATACTCTTATCTTTTTCTTAATCATAATATGATAATTAGATTATCATATTATGTTCCCAATTGATCTCAATATTTTATTTATATTATAATTATGGATATGTTTATAAATATATTATATTATGCTAACAGCTGTTGAAGCTGGATTAAAAAGTTATGCATGTTTTTTTTTTTTTTAATAACACAAACGTACATATATTTATTTATTTAATAATTTACACATTAAAATAACCTTATTTTAAAATAATTTAAGGAATCTAATTATCTTTGCGCTGAAATATAAGGTTTGTGTCATTAAAGAGTTACATAAATCATTGTTTTTTCGCTCTGCGATGTTTACATATATTTTTCATTTTAGTATCTAAAAAAGCAAAAATTAACTTTCTCTTTTCTGCACAAATCTTATTTTTTCAGAAAAAATAAAATATTGGAAACATGTGATTACAGCATAAAATATTGTTAAGAATACAATTTCACAATACATTTTTAATGATCATAATATGTTTTTAACATTCATAATATTTTCACTATAACCATAAATTCATCCAAAAGAATTTCATCAGCACTTATTACCATATTATGATTATTCAAAGATATTATTGTCATATCGTACTACGGACTTAAAACCACGTTTATTTTGGTTAAAATTTATTTCTTTTTTCTTTCATATTGTTTTAAACTTTTAAAATAAATCATGTTTTCATTACTTTTTACTTAATTTATAACACATTATTAACTTTTGCCTATGCTTTCATGGTAGACCGGGTGCAGACTGCCAAATTATTCTTTCTTATACTAAAAATACCACCATTACAATTAACATCACTGCGTTGAGTTTATATTTGTATGTGTTTTTGTTTAATATTATTTAATTTGTTCGGAGTGACTGCTTCTCACAACTTCCTTTCACAAAATCTTAAATAAGAATGACAGTAAAAGAGCGAATACGCGAGTAAAAAACAGACTGATCATCTTATAGTTGGCGCAACTATAATATGACTGTAGTTAGAGAGAGGTGTATGATAATAAATACTATTTCATGATTGTATACTAGAGAATAATAAATTAACGGAAAAAGAGAGATTTTCACTATAACATGGTCAAAGCAACCATATTCTTGGTGAAGTATGATTGATGCTATAATAATTAAATTTAAACAACCATCTATGGCTGTAGTAAAGACAGTTTGTAGCCGCAATCATACTGCAAAAATATTTTTCTTTGCGTGTAGTATAAATGTAGTAAAAGGTAAACATTTTTTTTTTTTTTTTTTTTTATTAAAGAGAGGCAACACTCAGGAAATACTTCCTATATATTTAGTGTGTTGCTTTCTTTGGAAAGGGATAGTATAGAGATGAAAGGTGGGGAAAGATGAAGGGCTTCAGACATGGCAACACTGTAATTGCGCGAGATGATAAGTCTTAGAACAGTTGTTGCTCGCCACCTGATGGAGAGTTGGCGAACTTATTGAAGCTTTTTGGTTCATAGCCCTGATTCATATTTTACTTCGGTGGGGTTAATTGCTATGGGAACACCGAAGGTGGACATTGCGATACGTATGAGGGATAGAAAAAACTCATACATATTATTTTTGATGTTTGCCGGCCACCGGGGATCGAACCCGGGACCTTCTGTGTAAAAGTCCAACGCGCTAACCATTACACCACAACGCCCACTAGAATTTGCAAACCTTTTACTATAAATCAGCTGACTGATTTTCAGCAAAAAAACACTTTTGCAGATATTAGCAATTTTTCAGCAAGGATCCTCTCAGCAAAATTGCAGGCGCGGAGACAGAAAAGGTTTTGGGGACGCAATTTGAGTATTTTTAAAAAACTTTTTTAACTCTTTTCACATTTTTGTATTGAAAATTTAATTGTGCGGTGGAGGGGATGTCCCATTTTCCCTCCCCCTGGGCCGCGCCCGATTGATTGCTATCATTTTATTACATGTGAAGAATCGGGGTTATACTACACTTTTTGAAAACAACTGTAATAGTACCAGTCCCGAATAAAACTTTTGATTTTATACAATATAAATATTTTCATAATAAACCTTTGATAACGGACAAAAAGGTAAATTCTGAAAAATTTAGCCAAATGGCTTCACTCTAGCCATCCCCGCTTTTTAGACAAAGCTTTAAGTCAACGGAAAATGTACACTAAAAAAAAGTCTGTAAAGTCAGAAACATTTTGCTGGGAGAATCCTTGCAGAAAAGTTTCTAAAATCAGCAAAAAGATATTGTAAATTCAGCAAAAATGTTGCTGAATTTAGCATCTTTTTTGCTGATATTACCAATTTTTCTGCAATGATCCTCCCATAAAAATGGTTGCTAACTTTACTGGATTTTTTTTTTTGAGTGTATTAAATTAAAAAAAATTTATTTTATCAGTATCCAAAACAAAAATTTTTTGTATTTCATATGCTCATTAGGCCGGGTCGATTTGTATGGAGGCAAAAAAATCGCTCAACGTTCAAGGAAAACCGTATTCTAGGGATCAAAATAAGAAACTTTGCCGCAGGAAACCATCCCTCTAAAACGAATTCTGATGTCCCGACTTTTGACCCGTAGGGTCAAATTTAAAAAAGCCCACTTTGATATTTCAGAAAGTAGGAGGAATCTCTCCAAGATTATGGGGAGATGCTTCTTCTCCGAGAGACGCGCTAGCAGATTAATGCATAAATCATCATTCTAGGGGTTAAAATTTAAGTTAAAAGAGGGCCTTTTTAGCCGCGTTTTTTTTTAGCAAAATGTACAAACCTCGGGATAGAGATATTTTAGAAAGTAGGAGGAGTCTTTCCAAGAATAGGGTCTCTATTTCTTCTCCGGAAGAAATAGAGTATAAATATATTCGATTGGGTTTTATTCGATTGGGGCACTCTAAATGGGTCAAAGTGGGATTTTTCAAAATTTCACCCTACGGGTCAAAAGTCGGGACATCAGAATTCGTTTTAGAGGTATGGTTCCTTCGGCAAAGTTTCTTATTTTGATAACTAGAATACGATTTTCTTTGAACGTTGAGCGATTTTTAAATCGACCCGCCCTAATGCTCTCACGCGGCATTCAGAAAAAAAAATTTTTAAACAAAATACGGTTTGTATAAACAGTTCTGGCATCTGTCACTTGCGTTGGGTCTAAGAGAGAGGATTACTGGAAAATGCGAAAGATGGAAAAGCGTTTTGCTACTACAATGCAACCCGCTCGCGGGATTTTTATTTTTTAATTAAAAAATTGTGGTCCTTTCATTAATAATATGCTAATACGAAATATTTATTTTTACGATACTTTTAAAGCCTCTTATGAGAAATTGTTTGTTGTCTATTATTAACACGTCTAATAAAAAATATTCAGAAATATAGGCCGGAAAACCCCGTGTGTATTTCAGGCATGGGCGTTATCAATTGCATTTTTCAATTATACACTTGTGTCTTTTTTATATCTTTATTCCTTTTAGACTTACGCTAACATTTGGTGGGCTTAAATTCTTGTCAACGATTTTAAGATGTATTTATAAATGGCAAACAAAATGTGATAGTGTAAAAAGGGCTTCATTAATATTTCAGAAGCAAATGTATTTGGCAATAAAAAATACAGGTGCAGTTTTTTTTTTGTAAGACAATTTGGCAATTCCTCTTAAGACCTTGTTAGTCAGGGACAAAAGCTAAGACTTATTATACTTAAAACATAAAAATTGTTTGCTATGATACAACCTTTTGCTTTTTAATAAAAAAGTTAATTCTTAATGATCATAATTAAATTTCAATCACGCACATGAAAAGAAAAAAAACAAGTGGAAGCATTAAAGTCCGATGTGCCGAATTTGGTATTAAAAAAGATTAAATTCGGCTGTGACGAATTTTTGGATACCCTCCATCTCGGTTGTTTTCATAAACCAGGGAAAGTGCAAACAATATTAATATCTATATTCTTTGTAAAAATAGCAAAAATAATGTTGTTTTTATAAGTAAAACAAAATATGACTGATTGATTAATGTATTTGGGATGTTACAAAAGAAAAATGTTTAATTAAAGTTTACTAAAATGAATCTGAAATTCTGCATGCTTATAACAGTGGGTATTCAAAGGTTATTCTGATTACCTAAAGAAGAACGTGTAGTGAAAAATATATATATTTGTATAGTTACTTATGATGATAAAAAAAACTGTTGTAAAATTCGCCTGTTGTTTGTCTCTTTGCCTATATAATAATGAAAGAAAGTTACTAAAATATATTTTTGGATCGTTAGACGAGATGCAATGAATACAACGCATAAAAACAGTTTCGAATAATCAGAATTTTAGATAAATTTAAGGGAACAAAAATACACTTGCGGAGACATACATAATGAAATAATTATGAAATGCCAGTTTACATTACAACACATGTGTTTATACTATACATCACATAAGTAAAACGGAAAGTGTGATGAAACTAAGTTTGTCAAAATTATAAAGAAAATCTTTCGACTGTTTAGGGTGTTTTCGAGATACAAAAAATTAAAGAAACTGGTATTTCAAATTATTGTTTTTCAGCTCAGCTTGCTTGTGCAATTCTCGTTTACGACTCCTAGAATAAGAACCCTAAGAAATTTTCCCAAAATTCGATTGGTTTTTACACATCAATACTTTAATTTAGATTATTTTTGTATGTATCAAATAAAAATTAGGGCTTTTAAGGAAAACAAATGCATATAATCAAAAGATTTAAGATGAAGTATGCACCTTATATGTCTTAAATAAAAAGTTCTGAAAGTGAATGTCCTTTAAATTTAATGGGGTTTTTAATAAATGTATTAGAGTGTAATGCCCAGTTTTTAACTTCGTATTTAAATATGCAATTAGTTAATTGCCATTTAAATTTAAGTTGTATTTAAATACAGCTTCAGTTTTTCAGTCTTAAATCATAATTGTTATTTATTTGCGACAAAAGTATGGTAACATCATGAAATGTCAAAAATTAATGATCATTATTCATAAAACAGCTGTTTAAAGAATATAAAAAAGCAGAAAATATAAATATAGAAATAAAAAAATAAAATGTATACATAGATATAAATAAATAAAATATAAATTATAAGTAAATTAATAAAATAAAAATGTAGAGAAGTGAAAATTTCATCCGAAGTTGAATTTTTATTGGCCTGCTGTAATTTAATTTATTTTTCATTGTTTTGTTTTACCACGCGGAAAAAAAAACAAACTGTCAAAATCATATGTTATATTTGTACAATTTAAATAGACTTTAAATGCCCTAGATTGTTCACTTAAATGTGATTTAAATTTTAAGTTAAAAACTGACATTTGTATTTAAATAGAACTTAAAGTCCAAATGGCATTTAAATACGAAGTGAAAAACTGGGCATAAGAGTTTCCTTGCAAATTTATTAAAGGTTGAGAATGAAAATAAGTAAAAATAGTGTACGAAAAAAAGTTATGAATTTACATTGTTGAATTCGGGGATTTTGTTCCTGGATATTTTTT